>CAOLHI010004975.1:0-91037 GCA_948474755.1 Ctenosaura bakeri | reverse complement strand
CAGAGGCACTGCAACTGTTTCCTTTAGGCTTGTTGGAGCCCTGCTCTGTTGCAAGAGGAAACAAGCAATTCCCTTAAGCCACTTGGCAATTCCCCTCAGCCACCACCCCACATCCTTTTTAATGAGTCAGGAAGGGTGAAGTTCTAGTGGACCAGTGGTGGCTCTCACTTGTTTAAGGATCCAGTCTACATTCTTAGGCTGTACAAACTGAAAAGAATTCAGTATCATCCATTTATCCTCGCTGAAATTCATTATATTAATTGTGGTTCAACACTGCAATTCTATGTTTTCTTTGAATCTTGAACCTGTACTCTACTGTATTATCTACCTCTCTTAATTTGGTGTCATCTGCAAATTTGATAAGCTTGCCCACTAGTCCATCATCCTGGTCATTTATAAAGATGTTGAATAACACTGGGTCCAGGACAGAACCCTGAGACACACCCCATGAGTCACTTCTCTCCAGGATAAAAAGCTAAGCATTCGTTGGATTCAGTTGGTTACCCAGTGACAAATCCACATAACAACAACACTGTCTAGCAAACATTTTGCCTTTTCGTCTGTAATAATGCAGGGAGGGGACATGTCAAAAGCCTTACTGAAATCAAGTTATACTTATCAGGCTTGTAACTCTTATCAGAAAAGCAGATAAGAATTATCAGGCATGATTTGTTTTTGAGAAACCCATGACAGCTCTTAGTAGACAGCACTCCTTTCTAAGTGCTCATAGTCTGTTTAATGATTTGTTCTATAACCTTTTCTCATATTGACATCATGATGACTACTTAGTAAATTGCTCAGGTCCTCTCTTTTTCATCTGGAAGTTAATCAGTGTCTTCTATCTTTGGGGTCCACCTTCTTTGTTTAGGAAATATGACACTTATGCATTTTGGCTGCAGTCTGGGACACAATTTTATCTTCATTAAGCCCCATTTATTTCATGTTAGACTGTACCATTAATGATTCCTGTCACTTATTCTGCTATACCACGGTGGACAATCTTAAAAAGCCTCTGTGGCTTTTTAAAAGTTGTGTCTGTAAAGCATTTGCCTGTATACAGACACATAATCTTTTAAGGCAATAATACTAGTACTTCCCAAAACCATCTGAAATTCTCTAACAGTACTGTTAGATATCTGTTGTATTAGCAAAAAGACATACAAACAGCAGTAGAAGTTCTCTCCTTAGGGTAGCAAGAAACTGCTGTATTCTTCTTATTACTCCAACAGTGAATGACCCCAATGACATTTCAAGCCAAGCCATACCAGAGGCAAATATCTATGAAATGATATAACTCAATAGCAGCTTAAACACAATCAAATTCATTACATTAATTTAAAAAAATAATGTCCATAGGAAACTGATCTTTATCTATTTTTTTGCTTTGTGGGTACACTTCACCAGGATAACTTGTGACAAAAAAGTTGACTCATAATGTCAAGCAAAACAAAACAAAACAAAACCCCGAACTCTTGTCAGATCACACCACAGAAAGGACCAGAAAAATGTCCTTTCAGGAGCCCCTGTCAAGTACCCTAGCTCAAGAGGGCATTGTGTAAGCTGCAGAGGTGTTCATAACAGTGTCATGTTACCTTGTTTACTGGGGGTCCCGGGAGGGACACCTAAATAACCTCACAATTACACAAGACGGGGAAATTAGACAAGAGCACTGGTTGGCACTACGAGAGGCAGAGTAACGCAGCAGGATCTTGTAACCCAATGTTTACGGGGCCAGGCCAAGTCAAGGAGCAGACCATGTTGGAAATAATGAATGATCTTTATTAAATACAGGCACACAATGTGAGCAACACACGCATACAGATAACTAAGAAAAATAAAGGTGTGAGTATGATAGCAGGATTCTCAGAGGGATAGTTGATTTGGGTGATACAAAACCTGTTCCTGAAGCCCGGAAAGAAGATAGAAAGCTATGCTGGGGTTCCATGTATCTCAGCACGTGGAGCTGAGGGGAAGCTCGCCAAGCAAAGCGGCAGCAAGGCGGTCTGGAACTTAGGAGTGATCCGAGGATGGTCTCGGAATCAGAGGTTCTTACGGAGGGAAATGTAACTGCAGGCTATGCCTTACTCGGTGAGAACAATGCATTTTAGGAGCAGGACAAAGCTTGGGAAAGGTCAAAATTTAGCATGATTGAGTTAAGTCCGAATTGACAAAGAGTTAGCCAGTATGCAAATACTCAGTGCTTGGCAGTTGAGTATTCAGCTTGCCAAGTTACCTGCTCCCGAGTTCTTTGTAAACAGCGTGCATACATAAAGAGGGTGTTTGCAGAGAGGTCTCCTAAAAGTGGTGATCTGGCTATTTCTGGCCTGCCTGGGTGGAGAATGGAATGTTCAGCAATTAGTGGCTGAGTCTAGTTCTGTGCTTGTCCGGGGGCCTCACAAACATGTGGAGAGGGGTGGTAGAAGAGAGCCAAATTATTGATATCAAAATGATATCTTTATGCTATCTCCAAGGAGGCCTAAACTGCAGTAACAGTCAGCTGCCTTAGGAAAATCATTAAAATCACAACATGCTAGCACTTAATCCTTGGTATGCAGATTTTTCCAACAGTGGTTTTAGCTGCTTGCAGGCCATTAAACTGACACAATGATCTATCCATGTTAAAATTCACCAGATTGATCTTTGAAAGGTATGTCTAAAAAGACACAACTAAAATAAGGATATAATGCCTGTTCCTCTGTCTTGAACTTCACTGTGGTACATCAATAGGGCTCTAAAGGTCCATTAAAACTCTGCTTTCTAATATCTTAAGACTGCCTGGAAGCATTGATAGTGGTGAAACATGGATGGGTCATCATTATCACAGAAGTCTCTATATCGATCTCCTAACCTTCTTTGCCTACAGCCAGTTTTAATTCCAACTGTTCTACCCACTAACTTGAGCCAATACTGAGCAAACAATAATCCCTGTGTATCTAACTTTAAAGAGTCAGTTGAGGTCTGCATGTGCTTTCAGAACACTTCAATTTTCTGATAAAACAAACAAAAAAAAGCAACCAAACACAGAAGCTTTAATTGCACATGACATGTCTCTGATGTTTTCAGTGAAAGCTCTTTGCTGCCCTCTAAGGGCCTGCTTAAAAACTGATAATTATAGGAAAAGTGTATCCAAGGCTAATTACTACTATAATTCCTCAACAGAATAAAAAAGTCAGATTGTCATGTGCAAACTGATCGAAATTGTTCTAGATTTAATGTCAAAACTTCTTCAGATTTAAAACTATTTTTGGTACAATACAAGTTGCCCTTCAGGTGTACTGGACATTATTGTACCCCTTTAGAAAGTAAATGGGCACTTCAGCTAAATGAAGGAGAGGTAAACATAATTAGTATTACTTTGTGCCATATGATGTAGGCATGACCAGTGGGCACTCCTTTCTAGCTGAATATATTACAATCTACTAATTATATACTAAAAAAATCTTCCAGCCAAGCTTCTTCAGTATTCGTGGAACTTTTGTCTATAACTATATTTCTCCAGCTTGAAAGTTACATGGTAACTGATGTGTTGTATACTGCATGTTCTTAATAGAGGTGGAAATGGTATGTGTAATAATTCATTCCCAGGATGAAAAACTGGTTTTCTGGAAGTTGGGAAAGCCAGTCAGGAAGAATCATGTACTACCAAGAATTTCAAGCAATTTTCTCCTGAAATGTCCCAAAATACTGCAAAGAACATGGAGGAGAGGGGAATATGCACATATATAATATAACATAATAAATAAAACTATCTTCTGCATGTACAATAGGTGTTCTGAACAGAAAACACTATTTGCTGTGCATAAATTCTATTTTATGCACACACATTTTTCTCTTCAGAATAATTCCTCCAGAGCATTTCAGGACATTCCAATACAGGGAGACAGTACTGCAGCAGTATACTTCTTTACTCCTGTAGCAAGAAGAAAACTACTATAACTTATCCTCCCATGAAAGGAGAAAATTGTCAAGGATTTACATTCCTAGCTCTTACTTTAGCTGACTTTACTTCACTTTAGTACACTTACTGTACTATGAACTAAAATACCCATACTCTACAACTGGAAAGACCAATATTAACTACTTATCATCCAACAGTCACAAGCTCTTACTGTTTTAGTCACACATGAACACATGTTCTACAGATGTCAAATCGTAAGTACTACTTTTTTTTTTTTTTTCATAAAGTCAACCTTGATCAGTGTGAGAAACATGTGGGCCACAGGTTGCATGACAATCTTGAAAAGTCCCATGTAGCCCTTCCCCTCAGACCCTGAAGAGGCAGCTTTCGGCCACAAACGTTATTTCTGGCCTCCTACTCTGACATCAGCGAGAGGCGGATAAGCTGTACTTACCCACCCTTGTTCTAATGACTTCAAGGTAGAACAAAATTTTATGAAGTTTTTGTTTCGAGGATCATAGAAGATGACTTTGTACATGTGTGTCCAGCAGTTGTGACTTCTGTTGGCAGCCATCACAGATCAAATACCATTAACAGAGTTTCTTTAATACTTAAGCTTGAACTATGGAAACATTTTGTATAAGTGTGGATTAGCCTTAAAATATTCATGCAGGTTTCAATTAAATATTTATAGCATTATGTATGATGTTTGCTCAGTTCTGTATTTTAAAAGCAAGAAAAGAACTATGGTAATCTTTGGAGTTTTGTTCTGTGCATGTACACATTTTTGGTTAATGCTTTTACACTGTCTGGCAAAAGTAGATTACTACAGTCCTTTTTTTCCCTTTCTTTAAAAAAAACAACCCAGGCTTTGATGTCATTAAACAAGACAACACAGAGTCTCTCATATAACCATCAGGAAATTATACACATACAAATTTGTAGCAGTCCAGTGGGAATCAGATAAAGCAGTATGAATTCAAAATATAATCTGTCAGGCTTTCATTTCCTATTAATTTCAAGCTTCTCAAAGCTGACTATTCAAACAAATATACAGAAAACTAATGGGATTCTGACTTACTCTAATGAACATCTTTGGAGAAAGATCTACCCAGGCTCAACTGAAAATGCTTCTGAAAATAGTTGGTCTAAGAATTATTGGGTTTCACACCTATGTACAATCAACTATGAAAACTAAGGAACAGGTGTGTGGTTTTTTTTTGGTAATAACAAGAAGAATTCAGTTGGTACTCCTAACAGTTTAAATATCTAAGATGTTGCTCTGAAATGAAATGGCTTTGTTCCTAAAACTAGGAGGTCATATTCATATTCAGTTGGCACAAATTGTGCTGTACAACTAGAAGCAAAAAAGGAAAAAAAAAGTGTCTATGGCATAACAATAGATTATTGAAGGAAAAATTGATTGTAAAGAGAAATATCCAAGACAAAGGTGAACAGATATGGCAACAGTTCTTATAAATGGGTAAAGCACAGTTTGATTTGTACTTCCTATTTTAAAAGAAAAATGCCTTTTTCATTCCCTTTTATTCTCTGCTATTGGAATTGGATGGACTCATATGAGAAATGACTGTTGCCATAGCTCTTTGATTATATATTTTTAGCAAATGTAATGAATGTTAAATAAAAATGTACAGATATTCATATTATGCCCATGTAATATTTTCCCAGTCCCAGAATCCACGAGTACACAGAGCTCTTCCAGTACACTTCATCCATAAAGCTACTACAGTACAACTTCCTTACCACTTTTAAATATCATTTAAAATCAAATAAAAACAGGTATTTTTTTAAAAAACACACACACCAGGGCTTACATTTGTGACAGGTGATAAAAATAGTTCTTAATCCAGGATTACTTATTTCTCACATACAAGTTGATGCTGTAGTCAATATGAATATGTGTAAAAGCACAATGATGAGAGGCAAAGGTAAAAGATTACAGAAATAGAGTCAGAACCCTGAATGTTCAACAACTTTTGCACAGAGACAAAGAGAACTACTATAACAATCAATGCAGAGAAATAGATGGCAATAAAAAGGGAATAACAAGAGACCTCTTCTGCAAGATCTGAGAAGTCAAAGAGACATTTAAACCAGGAGTGGGAATGCTCTACAACCCATGTGAGAACATAATACATGACCAAATAGACATTAAAAGGCAATTGAAACAGATCCATTCAAGGAAGAACCATTTGAAAGATGAACATAACAATTTTAGAAAGCGAAGTGAAATTTGTACCCAGAGCACTTGAGAGAAATAAATCACCAGGAATAGATGGCATACCAATAGATCTGCTTCAATCTACAGAAACAGAATATACTCTAGTTCTAACTAAAATCTGTCAACAAATATGGAAAACAAAAGAATGGCTCACAGATTGGAAATGTTCAATATACATTCCAATTCCCAAGGAAAGGGGACACCACAGATTGGGTTACCACAGAAATATTGCTTAAATTTCCCATGCAAGCAAAGTCATGCTCAAAATTCTACAACAAAGACATATAATAGCTTATATATCTGGTGTTGCTTGGGATTATGTTAGGCAACAATTTTTTAATGCACAGTCTTGTCCCATTACACAGCCTAGGTGGGTCAAGATTGGGAAGCAACATGATAGGTATCATGCTGCTCTGTGGTCTCTGCTTCCCTAAATGTTCTGGCTCTTTCCCTGCCTTTTTGTAGTCAGCTCTCATGCTGCTCTGTGGTCTCTGTTGAATGTGATGTTTTGGTTCTTTCCCTCTTCTTCTGATTTTCGATTTATTTCACATATGCCACCCATACAATTTAATATAACTCTGTAAACTGTTTTGGATGTCACTTTAATTTATCTCGCATATGCCTCCCAAACTTTTTTTGCAGCTGTTGATATTGCAGATTTAACAATGTCATTGGTTGCTCTCAGAGAAAGCACTCAGTCATATGAGGTGTTTGCCTGACACAGAAAAACAAACAAACTTTGACTTTTATATATATTCACTGTCATCGTCATTCAACCTTTAATTGCCAAATACCTTTATTCTGGTCTCTTTATAAAAATAGAATAGAATATTTATCATGCAAACAGATCAGAATAAAGGTATTTGGCAACTAAAGGTTATAAATCTTTTTCCTCTGGACCAGCAAACACTTTCCCACTTTCACATTCTGTCACACAAAACCTTCTCTCTCTTCAAACCCTAGATGGAACTCTCTCTCTCCAAACCTGCTTCAGTTATTCCCCAATCCAATCTGTATTCAGAGTTATTAACATACAGAGGTTGGGTTTGTAAGGGAATACACTGTCTTCTTCCTTGCTGTTAGGCCTCATCTTCACAGCAACAGGCCTATTCAAGACAGGCCCAATAGCTCTCTGGCTGAGAATTCTAAAGGCCTCTCCCTAAACTGCAAACTCCAGGATTCCACAGAATCTTCTTAGGCAGCCAATCTTGCTTGACATGCACAAACAAACTTTGACTTTTATATTTATTAAGATAAGATGCCAGATAAGAACAAGAAATGTCAGATGTCCAAGATGGGTTGAGGAAAGGAATAGGCACAAAGGATCATACTGCAAGCATATGTTGGATAATGGAGCGCACCAAAGAATTTCAAAACAAAATCAGCCTGTTCTTCATAGATTATAGCAAGGCCTTTGACTGTGTAGATCATGAAAAACTATGGATCATTCCTAAACGAATGGGTGTGCCATAACATTTGATTGTCCTGGTGTATAACCTGTACTCAGCACAAGAGGCTAGAGTAAGGACAGAATATATAGAAATTTAATGGTTTCCATTTGGCAAGAGGATCAGGAAAGACTGTATTTTATTGCCCCATCTGTTTAACTTGTATGCTGAACATATATGTAAAGAAGGACTAATCCTCAGTGGAAGGAGGCATGAAAACTGGAGGAAAGAACATCAACTATTTAAGATATGCAGATGAGACTATACTACTAGCAAAAAATAACAAAACCTTGGAACAACTACTGAAGAAAGTCAAGGTAGAAAGTGCAAAATCAGGTTTACAACTGATCATTAAGAAAACAAAAATAATGCTCAGATATTATTTACATAACCTTAAAGCAGATGATGAAGACATTGAAATAGTTCAATATTTTCAATACCTTGGTTCAGTCATTAATCAAAATGGAGACTGTGGTCAAAAAGTCAGAAGAAAGCTATGACTTAGAAATGCAGCTATGAAGGAACAAACAAGATCCTGAAATGTGAATTGAATCCTAAAGATAGGATTGTCCATGCTATTATATTTCTAGATTCTACGTATGGCTGTGAAAGTTGGACAGTGAAAAAAGGTGATAGGAAGAAAGTCAACTTATTTAAAATGTGCTGCTGGAGAAGAGTTCTACGGATACCCTGGAACTGAAAATACAAGCATTAATTCTCCCTTGAAGCTGAGATAACTAAACTGTGTCTCTTGCACTTGGCCATATCATGAGAAAACATGACTCAGTAGAAAAGACAGTAATACTTGGTAAGGTAGAAGGCAGTAGGAGAAGAGGAAGACTACATTACTTCAGTGAGGATATTTAATAAAAATATTCCAGGTTATAATGGAATATGGATATTAAGAGTCTTAGTAATATTTTCATGAATTATTTCCCAAAAGTTTTTTGCTTATTCAGAGGTCCACCAAAGGTGGAAAAGGGTTCCTCTTTGATTACATTTCCAACAAAGATTATTGGTCTTGTTAGTCATTTCTGAGATTTGTGTCAGTGTAAGATACCACCTATAAAAACTTTTGTAGTAATTTTCTCTCAAATTTGTACTTTTCAAAATTTTGTTGTTATTTTCCAAATTTTTTTCCAGCTGTCTAGGGAGATAGGGTGGCCTATATTCTGGGACCACTTTATCATGTTATAGGGTGGCCTATAGGGTGGCCTATATTCTGGGACCACTTTATCATAGAATCATAGAAATCTAGAGTTGGAAGAGACCACACAGGCCATCCAGTCCAACCCCCTGCAATGCAGGAACACCCTCAAATCAATCCCGACAGATGGCCATCAAGCCTCTGCTTAAAAACCTCCAAGGAAGGAGACTCCACTACATTCCGAGGCAGCATATTCCACTGCCGGACAGCCCTGACTGTCAGGAAGTTCTTCCTGAGGTTCAGGTGGAATCTCCCTTCCTGCAACTTGAATCCAGTGCTCCTTGTCCTGGTCTCTGGAGCAGCAGAAAACAAGCCCTCTCCTTCCTCTACGTGGCATCCCTTCAAATATTTAAACATGGCTATCATGTCCCCTCTTAACCTTCTCTTCTGCAGACTAAACATACCCAGCTCTCTATCCTCATAGGGCATGGCTTCCAGGCCTCTCACCATTTTGGTCGCCCTCCTCTGGACTTGCTCCAGCTTGTCAATATCCTTCTTGAATTGGGGTGCCCAGAACTGGACACAGTATTCAAGATGGGGTCTAACCAAAGCAGAGTAGAGTGGTACCAGTACCTCCCTCGATCTAGACACCATACTCCTATTGATGCAGCCGAGAATTGCCTTGGCTTTCTTGGCTGCCGCATCACACTGCTGACTCATGTTCAGCTTGTGGTCTATGAAGACTCCTAGATCCCTTTCTCACGTACTGCTATCAAGCCACGTGTCCCCCATCCTATATTTCTGTATTCCATTTTTTCTACCTAAGTGTAGGACCTTACACTTCTCTCTGTTGAATTTCATTTTGTTCGCCTTGGCCCAGCTCTCCAATCTATCCAGGTCATTTTGAATTTTGATCCTGTCCTCTGGCGTATTAGCAACCCCTCCCAATTTGGTATCATCTGCAAATTTGATGAGCATGCCCTCTATTCCTTCGTCCAAGTCATTGATAAAAATGTTGAACAGCACTGGGCCTAGGACAGAACCCTGTGGCACCCCACTAGTCACCTCTCTCCAGGATGAAAAGCAGCCATTCGTGATCACCCTTTGGGTTCGGTCGGTCAACCAATTACAAATCCAACTAACAGTAGCCCTGTCCAGCCCACATTTTACTAGCTTCGTTGCAAGAATGTCATGGGGAACTTTGTCGAAGGCTTTACTGAAATCGAGGTATGCTACATCCACAGCATTCCCTTCATCTATCCAAATAGTAACTCTATCATAAAAAGAGATAAGATTAGTCTGGCATGACTTATTTTTGAAAATTCCATGTTGACTTCTCGTGATTACCGCGTTGCTTTCTAAACGATTAGAAACTGACTGATTAAGGATCTGCTCCAGGATGTTACCGGGTACTGATGTCAGGCTGACTGGGCGATAATTATTTGGGTCCTCTTTTTTTCCCTTCTTGAAGATGGGGATAACATTTGCTCTCTTCCAGTCTGCTGGAACTTCTCCTGTCCTCCAAGATTTCTCAAAGATTATAGCAAGCAGTTCCAAAATGACCTCTGCCAGCTCTTTTAATATCCTAGGATGCAATTCATCTGGCCCTGGAGACTTGAACTCATCCAATGTGGCCAGGTATTCCTGTACCACCTCTCTACCTATTATGTGCCTCATTTCCTCTGCTTCCTCCCCTGCTCCCCAACCGCCAGGTTGAGTGCTTGTATCCTTCTGGGAAAAAACTGAGGCAAAGAAGGTGTTAAGTAGTTCTGCCTTTTCTCTTCCCCCTGTGAGTAATTCGCCATCTTCTCTGCGCAGCGACCATACTGTCTCCTTCTTTTTCCTTTTGCTGCGGACATATTTAAAAAAAACCTTTTTATTGTTTTTAATGTCTCTGGCCAGCCTAAGTTCGTTCTGTGCTTTAGCCTTTCTGACTTCCTCCCTACATCTCCTAGCTACTTGCTTAAATTCTTCTTCCATTTCCTATACATGTTTCTCTTAACACACAGCTCAGCTGAGAGTTCTTTAGTCAACCATTCTAGTTTCTTCAGATGCCTTCCATTTTTCCTCCTTATTGGCACAGTTTTAGACTGTGCCTTCAGTATCTCCTTTTTAAGGAACTCTCATGCCTCCTGAACTCCTTTCCCTTTCACTATTCCTGACCACAGAATTCCAGCCAGCAGCTCCCTAAGTTTACAGAAGTCCTCTTTTTTAAAATCTAAGATGAGTGTCTGGCTACACTTCTCTTCTCCTTCCCACTGAATGCCAAATTCCAACAGGGCATGGTCACTCCCCCCTAAAGATCCAACTGCTTCTACCTCATTAACAAGGTCATCCCTGTTGGTCAGGATCAGATCTAGAATATTTGATCCCCTTGTGGCCTCTTCCACCTTCTGGACCATGAAGTTGTCTGCAAGACAAGCAAGAAACTTGCTGGACCTTGCTGTCTTGGCAGAGTTTGACTGCCAGCATATATCTGGGTAATTGAAATCTCCTATTATTACTGTATCTCTCCTCTTTGAATGTGCAGTCATTTGGTTGAGGAAGGCATCATCCAAGTCCTCAGCCTGGGTTGGAGGTCTGTAGTACACCCCCACCAGAATATCCCTATTGTTTCTCGCTGCCTTAATTCTTACCCAAATGCTCTCGACCTGGCTTTCTGGATTTAAGTCCTGGATCTCTTCACAGGTGAAAACATCCTTGACATACAAGGCTACTCCTCCTCCTTTCTTGTTTGGTCTATTTTTACAGAATAGGCTATACCCCTCTATTCCTATATTCCAATCATGAGACTCATCCCACCAGGTTTCAGTGATGCCTATCAAATCGTATTTATTTTGTTGTACTAGGAGTACAAGTTCATCCTGCTTGTTTCCCATACTCCTTGCATTAGTGTAGAGACACTTAAGTCCCTGGGCCCTTCCTGCAAGTCCTGTACTATTGTTTCTACTCCTCCTGCCATTGGCCGCTTGTACTACCTGTCCAGTATCATTTGGGCCTTTCCCCCCTGTGCTCTCCGAGTTCTTGCCCTGAATAATATTGTCTCCCTCCCCAGCGAAACTTAGTTTAAAGACCTCTTAATCCTCCTTGCGAGACTGTTTGCAAAAACATTCCTGCCAAGTTTTGTGAGGTGCAGCCCATCCCTTGCCAGAAGCCATGTTCATGGAAATTCAGGTCATGTTCCAAAAACCCAAACCGTTGCCGGCGGCACCATGTGCGGAGCCAGTTGTTGACCTCTGCTATTGCCCTTTCCCTACGTGCGCCGTATCCTTCAACAGGGAGGAGAGACAAAATGACCACCTGCACACCAAGGTCCTTAAGCTTCGTCCCCATACGCTCGTAGTCCTTTGCAATGTGGTAAAAGCTGCTCCTTGCAGTGTCATTGGTTCCGACATGAACCAAAATGAGGGGCTTATGGTCTGTGGGTTTGACCAGTCTGGTTAGCCTCTCTGTTATGTGCTGGATCCTGGCCCCAGGAAGACAGCAGACCTCTCAATTGAGCTTGTCCGGTTTGCAAATTGCTGTTTCAGTTCCTCTGAGCAAAGAGTTCCGAACAACTAGAACTCGCCTCTTCTGAGGCTTGTCCTGGGCTCGACGAGCATGTTCTACTAGGACTGCTAGGACATATTTCTCCTATTCTTGATCAATGAATAGTAACAAACTGTAAATTCTTCCAATATCGTCATCAATGTCCAGTCTCAAAAATTTATCGAATTCTTTCTCTTTAGTCTCTATACCTTCTGTTTTTTAAATCTATTCTATCTTAGTTATGGGACCCAAGTCTAAAAACAAAACTTATTTGTGTTTCATATACATTTATACACATAGCCTAAATATAATTGTATACAATATTTTTAATTTTTAATTTTTTATATATTTTTAACATTTTATTTTTATATTTTATATTTTTAATTTTTAATAATATTGTATACAATGAACCATCAGAAGCAAATGTGTCACTATCACAGGCACCCATGTGGGCGATCTGTGATTGTTTGGCATCTCCATCATTATTGACTCAAAAAGTTTTGGAGCATTTTGGACTTTGGGATTAGGGAAGCTCAACCTGTAGTGGAATTAAGAAATGGCACAAACATTAAACTACCAATGACTAGAGCAGGAGTGGGAAAAGTGCTGCCTATGGGCCTCATGCAACTCCCAGACAGTTTCTGTGGCCCCAAGGCTCCTCAGAAGTGAAAATAAAATTGCATCCATGTGCCCCCAAACAGCCTCTAGAAAACATGTGGGGAACTTGGATGAAAAAAAATGCACTCTAGTACTCCAAGGTTTCCTGGGGAGCTAATACAGCTGTCTACCCTCTTGACAGTTGCATACCCCAAACTAGAGAGTAGAAAGGTGCAATCAGCCAAGTTGATACTACATTTATGTAAATATTGCTAACATATTAGCATTTCTTCCTTAACTTTCCATGTTCTACCACTCTGATGCCTAACTTTGCATACACTTTTCTTAGAGCATGTTATCACTGATATTATTGCTGAGCTAAGCAATTTTATTAAGCTTTGCTAACTACAATAATTTTTGAGAATACATCTTTAAAATCATTTTAATGGCAGTAACTTAAGCAAGTTAAATTCATAGCTTAAAGACAAAAACCTGGATTCAACTCCCCTGAGATTTTTTTAAAACTAATGGTATATTTTAAATTTCACAAAACAAGCAAATAAATATATCATACAACTACTATTCCTTACCCAAGGGAACTGATGATTTCTGTTCCTTAAACAGCAGCCTAAAATTGTATTTATTTCTTTTCTTTTCTTTAAAAAGATGATTTGTTAAGCTGCTTTAAAGCGGTTTCCAGATAAAAACCACAAAAATCCAATGGAAGTGATATAAACAAAACTAAAGTAGCAGACAGTATACCCCCCCCCGCAACATATGGCCTAAGTTAATAGAAATGATTTCATTTGGTGCCAAAAATAGCATAAGGACAGTACCATATCAACTTTTATGGTGTTCCCCTTAAAAGCTTTAGAAAACTGTGCCAATGAGTATGCCTAATTCACTAAGGAGTTCTTCAGAATCTGGTCAGAATTTTTATGCTGGGGATCCCTTTTTCTTATTTTATACTCATTCTCAAACATTCCTGGTGAGAAAGGTCTGTTGCATGGATTAAAAATTAATATATAGAAAAATACAGTGTAAATACAGTAGTAGTGAATTATTACTTCAGGGTAAATTAAACACCTTCAGGTACTATAATTAATATTTCATTTTTAATTAGTTGGAGAGCTTGTTATTTGTTCCATATAAATAAAAACAGTATTTTGTAGGTAACAAAGCTTACCTTTTCTATTACAGTTTACCAAGAAGAAATTAGTGGACAGAAGAAAAAAAACAAAATAAGAGGGAAAAGACTGATTTTTTCGGTTAAGAAAATGCATCACAAAAGCAGATAGCTGTAATTATAATTTCAGTGAGCATAGCTATAAAAATTAATTTACCACCTGCTGTCATGGAATTTTTTTTTACACTTTTTTACTTGAGAAACCCTCAACTGATCAAACTTGATATCAAACTTTGATTTTTCTTACTTGATAATTACAAGTTTTTCATGACCTGCAGATTAAAAAAAAACTTAATCCATCATTTCAGAAGGGATTACAGAAAAGACATGCTATTTCTGTACACATTCTTGAGACAAAGCACTCTAATTACAAGCATGGTCCCCTTATTTCAAAAGGGAGGGGGTTGTCAGAGTGTAGTATAAGCAGCATTACATTTGTACAGTGTTAATCCCCCCCCCAATTTATACTGGGGTGAGCAGCTTTAGAGGTTTTGTGGGCCACTTTTCTGCTCCTGAGATCTCTGTCAAAATAAATAGGTGCTCAGTTTGTAAAAGGATGATGTAAAAGAAACACTGGTGGGAGCAGTGTTCCCCCTGAAGCTTCTTCTTAACTGAATTTTCAATTGTTTGGAGCTTTTATCTTTCAAGGTATTTTTTAAACTTTATTCTGGCGTTGCAGAAGACTCTTGCCCCCTAATATAAATGTGCTTGCTTTGTAAATTCTAGAAAGGCTGAAAGGTCGAAATAAATAAATAGATAAAATAAACAAGGATAAATCAAAATCAGAAGTGGCCAGAATCCATTTTTGGTTTGAACAAAACAGATTGTTTTGTTTTATTTCGCTTTTTTAAAATGTTGAGCACTACAGGAGGGCCCCACAACCTATTTAGGGGATTAATTCCTGCACATGGAAGCTTCTAGGCAATTCATGCTCTTTTGCCAGCAAAAGAGCAGCCTAGGGAGACTTGACAAGAAGGAAGCCATGATAATAATCTGGCTCTACATGCAGCCATGGGGTGACTCTTGCCCTCCCTGGGACACATTATTGTTGGCTGAAATACAAATCTTATGTGGCCACTGCATGTTGCTAACACCAACATACATCTCACTAAAGAAGCACTTTAATGTAGTTGTTACATTAAGACAAAGACATTATTATTTGGCCAGGGTTGTAAAATGAAGATTTATAAGGGAAAAGCTCTTAAGAGAGTGTTGTACTGTTTTCAAAAATCTGTTTATCATTTTAACTGCATGCTTCTAATTGCTTTAATATTATTACTAGTTTAAGACTGTTTTAGTTTTGATAGTTTTCATGTTATAACTGTATTATATTTGCTTTACATTGTAAGCTACCTTGAGTCCCAATTTTGGGAGAAGGGTAGGGTACAAATAAAGATGCTATTGTTGCTGTTGTTGTTTTTGATTGATGATGATGATGATGATGATCATCATCATCATCATCATCATCATCATCATCAGCCTATCCAGCTGGAAAATATTCGTTGCCATTACATGGCATGCAAAAAGGTGTTCATGGAATGTTCTGATCCTGGACATATGGCTACTGCAGTGTGTAAATGAGAGCTATGTCTAACTATAACCAATCTAAAAGGTGTGCTGTGATGTCAAAAAGAGATGGGCTCACATGTACTACCCTACATTCTTTGGAAGAAGCAAACAAATGTAAATATAATAAATGACAGAAACAAAACATTTTTGACTTAGAAGCATGCTGAAATTACTTGTGGTGACCTGTTTGCCTATTTTACTACATACAGTTGGTATATTTTAGGATGGAATTTTGATCTATAAATTCAGAGAATAAAAAAAAAGGTCTATAAATTGCTGTAACTTCAGGAAACTAAGGAAAGTGCATTAGATGGCAGATTGAAGAGAGCAGCAGAATTACCTCCTGTGTCTCCACTGCCTGCTATTCCCTCTGTCCCTCCACAGCGAAAGCTGTCATAATGGCAGCCAGCAATTCAACATTTTCCCTCTTCCTGTTGCAGATGACACCATCAAACAACTGCTGCTGTGCAACTAAAGCTTCACAGTGCTAAAAGAACTCAAGGGGCAAACTGAGCAGCAACAAAAGACTCTCACCCAGATCTCTGGTTCACAACAAAAGTGACCACACAGTGCTGAACTCATGTGAGGGAGGAACAGGAAGTGTAACAGTGAGGAAGGGGCTGTTGAATTTGTTCCCAAATGCTTTCCTCCAGCAACCCTCTCTTTTTAACCTTGCCCTCCTATGTAGTGTCTTAGGACATTCACTCTCCCAGGCACCAAGCCAATACATCTCTGAAATCCTAAAGGCCTGTTTGCTTTTCCCTCTCACCTCCTGCTTTCCTTTCTGCTCACATTGGAGGGTCAGGACAGAAAAAGGCTGGCAGCTGAGACGCAAGATAGTTTGGTTTTTCTCTCTCTCTTTCTGTATTGTTAGTTAAGATTTTCCTTCCATCACATTTCCAAATCACAGGACTCCTCATTTTGCAAAAGAACTAACAGCTCTGGAATCACTGATTAGTGGCTCTACTTATACAACACAGAGAACCAGGATCATAGGTAGTTTGAACAAAAGAATATCCATCCCATGTTGATTGCAAAAATGCAAAAACTCTTAAAGAGGAAGGAAAACACATTAAGCTGCACTTTATTTTAACTGGAAGTAAGTCCCATTGTGTTCTGTGCAGGGAGAAAGGCAAAATATTTAATTAATTAATTAATTAATTAAAATTTCCTATTCTAATTAATTCTCACTGTGATGCTATATAATTTCACAAAACAAGCAGATAAACATATCATACAACTGTATATCATAGATATCATACAAACATATCATACAACTACTTCTTCACTCAGAAATAAAACCACCTGCCTTCATTGACTTACTCCAAAATAAGTGGGTGCTATCATTAAAAGCTCAGGACCCTAACTAGGTTTCTTATAAGCCATGGGCTGGAATATTTATGCAAAGGATCCCTTACCAATGTAGCACAAATCCTCAGAATTCAAATATGGACTACTTAAAATAGGTAGAGGGATAAATCCTAATGATATGTAATACAATTAAATTATTGCTATCACAACACAACATTTCTATACATCAAAACCATCATGTGTGTCAACACAGTGACTTTGTAGTCAATGGGACAGACACTTGAAAGATGCAAAAACAGTTTTTTAAAACTGAGATTAAAAAAAAATAAAACACTTAATGTAAATTTTCCTTACATGTCTATATATAAAAGAAATTGACACTTTGAAATCAGAAAATTCTACTTCTTTCTGCCCACCACCTGTGGCTAAGCCCTGATATAGCTTCTCATAAGCTTTAATTGTTTGCACACTTTTCTGAGACTAAGTCACATTGAAAAGGGGTATTTTTAAATCATATTCTTATGTTTAATAATAATCACATCCATTCAGAGAACATTAAGGAAAGGAAGATGCTCTGACAAATTTACACCTTACTGCAAATTTTGTCAGATACAATTTTCGATATATGTTTAGGCATGCATGAAAACTTGTGAAACTGCCTGGACTTTCAATAGCAGTAGCAGCAGTCTAAAAATATTACAACTTTGTTTGCATCTGTCTATGTACCTCTTCATGAAAAAAAGCAGCATGGCAATCAAGCAATTACAGATGTCTGGACTGGAGATACAGACAGTTTGGAAATGCTGTTCCTGTTGAAGAGTGAGGCAGGTGGCTCAGGCAGCAAATTTAGAGTGTCATGAAAAGGGAAACAAGTTGTCAATTATTTAATTTATACTATTGTGGCTTTGCTTCTAGAGGGAAATTCTTGCTGTGTCTTCTATCTCAGTTCCTTAAAAAAAAAAGTCCTTAGCCAACATTGGATATAATGGGGACATCAAAGTCTTTGGTGCTTTGACTTAAGGAATGACCTGATGAGGTGCAGAGGAGGAGTGATATTTACTGTTCTCTCTGTCTTTAACCAACCCTGTACACCATTGTAGAAATTATATACCAACAGCAGACTGAACAGCCCCACAAGTTGCAACTTGTAACTCATATACTCAAAAGCTACAAGTAAGATTAGATAATTTGCTCAAAATATGAAAGTAATGGATAAGAAGAATCACTGAACACTTCTCTCTTGATTAGCCTATGTTCCAGTATCATTCAGATGTTGCAGATAACTATATTATATGACAAGCAATCCCCAACCAAAGAAGTTAGCATACAAAGAAGTTAGCAGATCACCAGAAGGTTTTGCGAGGGGAAAAAAACTTGTGTTACCTTAACAAATTTAGATATAGCCAAACTGAGGTACTACGAGAGTTGTTATTGTTTTTGCTACAACAGAATAACATCGCTAACTCTGAAATGCAAGTGTTTCCTTCTGTCATTAATAGAGTATGCTGCTATGAAACTATGTTGTTGACAAGTGGCTATTAAGACATTAAAATCCCCACTAAAAAGGAAGTATCCTGCTTTACTTCACACAACATTCATACAGTGAATTTTACCTCCCACTATAGCTGTGAGAAGCAGAAACTTGTGGGGAGGCTGAATTATTTCTGAAAGTAGTTAGTGGCTTATGTGGCTGAACATTCTTCAACATACGCTAGATATAGAAAACTAGCATGGCGGGAAGGAAGCTGGGGCAGTGACTCATTTGCTATAGAGGGATAATGATATTATGCATAGGAAGAGATCTATCTCCAACTCTGTTGGTAGGGGATCCCAACTTACATTTACGATTTCTGTGAGCCAAAGGCCCTCACTGAATACATGTCTAATCAAGTAGTAAGAAGTCTATCTTACGCATCAAGAATACTCCAGTGGTCAAAAATGAAACCTCTCTGCAACAAACCCCAAAACAGCCCCAAAATATAGGAGGCAGGGTATGCTTCTGTATATCTGTGATAGGACTGATTCCTTTGGAGACATTGAAACACCAGGAGAAAAATGCACAAAATGCTTGCTGGTTTATTATTCTTCCTGACAGGGGTTCCCAAATGCACACGTGAATAGCCCCCTGTTCTCCTCTTTTCTGTAAGACTGGCACTGAACCTGGCTTGATATAGTGCTTGGGTTGTGAGTGGCTAAAAGCATAACAACATTTGCCCTCCTTGTCAGAACCCTGGAATACATTCACTGTGTTCTGAAAAACACTGTTTTCCTAAGGAACCAGTTGGGTTGCTTATGTAGTCAAACCCTGCACTTCTGTCACAGAGATCAAAAGAATGTCTTGACTACAGGTTTACTCTATATAATCATGTAACTTCTCTATAATCACAGCTGTGGTATCACTATCCCAGAATATACACGCAGGTACTTCTACAGTGACGATATGAAACTTTAGTTATACATATCCGAAAAGATGATCTGTAGAGAGATTTGATGACATGCAACCAAAAATACAACAGGCTAGGAGGAGGGACTGGCAATTAGGGACTGATCGACTGCTATAAGAAGAAGTAACTGTGAGAGCAATTACTGTTGCCAATCTGGGCTCTCATCAGGAGGTGAGGGAAGAGATGCAGTGCTGATACAGCAGCTGTCATCCTGTCTGCCACTGCAACATCTGCTGCTTCCTATTCTTGCGGTTGCAACTACAGCATCCATCTGTACTGTGTCTGCTGATGATAATGCTTGTGCTAGATGGGCATAAAGAAACCAAAATGGAATCTATTTTTGCTCTTCATTTTTAAAGCTGGGACATTGCTATGTATTTAGATTGATCTCTATTCCACCCCTCCCCTTATAATATGATAATAAGGTAATGTTTTAAAATTTCTAAAAAAAAAAAAAGCTTTTGCACAAGACTAGAGAGAGTGATTTGTCCTCAAACTTCCCTCTGAACACTATATACCACCAAACAACAACGACAAGAAGAAGAACACCTTTCTGACATATAGTAGAACAAATTTAATGTAGGGCCAACTATTTTGCACTGCTTTATTTCTTTTTCAACAGCTTTTCCAAACCCCAAATAAATATTCAGGGTACATAAAATATTTCGTTAAAAACTTTGGTTTACCTGGTTACACCTGGGATTTAACACTCTAACACAGTTACCAGTCTAAAAGATTACTTCAAATCAGTAGAAGACTTAAAGTCAGAAACTCCAAAAAACTGCCTACTGGCAACATCTAAAGCTCAGACACTGTATAGGGCTAGGTTCCATCCAGATTCCCTGGCAACATCAGAGAATTCTGCACATTTAGATTTCTCCAGTTGATAAAATAAAACCCATGGGCACATAGATTCCTTTATTCCTAGGTTAGAACTGAATAGCCCCACATTAGATGAGCTCTGGATCAAATGGCCTACAGAACTAGAAAGCCACAACTCTCAATGGAACTGCATCCTTACGAACATCAACAATGTCTCCTTCTGTCTATGGCTACAGTTAATCTAACAGAAAATCGTTTTGCTGTACACACTGGGCAAGAAAGATTACCAATTGATGATACAGGACCACAGTAAATATTGGGAATGCTCTGAACACGGAGAGAATCTAGTTCACACATTTTGGTCTTGTTATTCTCTTCCGGGAGAGGGTAAGAAAACTTACTAGTTTTGTACTTAAAACACCATTAGACTTTTCTGTGCGCAGCTGATTGATTGGGTATTTGTCACTGGAAAGCAAGAATGGGAGTGGGCAAGGTTAGGAAATCCATACATGGCCTCACTGGCTAAACACAGTATCTGGCAGAATTGTGAGTCCTCAGGCCATTTCCGCTCCTTACCTGATCCTGTTGTCCTCCTGTCATGATCCTGGAAGTGCCTTTGCCAGGAAAGGAGTGCAACAGGAATGCTCCCCTCAACACCCAGCTGGGTCCCAGTGGAAGAGAGCATAAGCAACATGTATCTGCCTTCTGCAGCACACCTGGGCTCCTTCCCATGCTGCACTGGGGAAAGAAGCATCTCCACATGGCCGGGAAGGATGGGACTGTTGTGTGATCACAGGAGTTTAACGGATTTATCCTGTTAAGTGAATATCTTGCGATCACAATGGGTGGAGGTGGGATGACACTGGGACCACAATGACGTCATGCAAAAACATGACCTGCAGAATGCTGCCATCGTGTCCCTAACCAGGGACTGCAAAGCTATACAGAAATGGCCATAGAATGCTGAACACACAATTTGGCTACAAAAGAGAGAAGAAAAGGTATTTAGTGAGAGAGAAGTGAGGAAAAATATCTTAATATATAATCCATCTTCTTGGATTGATTCAGATTGATTCAGAATTCAGAAAGTTATTCCCTAGTGTTGCATATAGTATGTTATGCATGATCATTTAAATAAGGTTGCTGAAAAATAAATAAATAAAAACCCTATGGAACATATTCAGAAGGATTATTTCCTCATTACTCAATAAACACAGTTTAATCAGATATTAGTTCCATTGTTGTTGTTGTTGTTGTGTTCCTTCAAGTCATTTCTGATTTATAGTGACCCTAAGGCAAAACTATCACAGGGTTTTCTTGGCAAGATTTGTTCAGAAGAGGTTTATCGTTGCCTTCCCCTGAGGCTGACAGAATCTGACTTGCCCGGGGTCACGCAGCGGGTTTCCATGGCTGAGTGTGGATTCAAACCCTGGTCTCTGGAGTTGTACTCCAACACTCAAACCAATATACTGTGTTGGCTGCTGTTAGTTTCTTACTGGCCTTTAAAACTAATTGAGTTATGCATATTTAAAATCAAATGGAGGAGCATGACAAAGAAATTACACAGAAGCAGTCAGAACTAAACTTAATTCTACTTGAACTTTCACTAAGATACAACTTTTGCAAAGGACCACTTTCAAAACTACCATCTCTTCAGTGTACATATGGCCTAAACTGAGGCCCTTTTCGCACGGGCCTTTGCTCGTGCGACAGCCCCGTGAGCCTCGCGGGAGTGGGAGCGTCGCTCCGCACGACACACTCCCACTTCCGCCCGGCTCACGGGGCTGAAGCGGCGCGAGCGCGGGTTTTTTGATTTTCGCGTCCAAGCGAAAATCACCCCGTGCTCGCGCAACACTCCCGGCGCCCACCCGCACTTACCTTTCATGCGGAGCCTCCGGGAGCCGGCCGGATCGCGCTTCCTTCCCTCCGCCCCTGCGGAAGGAAGGAGCGGGGTGGGGAGGTAGCGCGACGGACGCGGCGCGCGTGGGGGGACGCGACACCGCCAGCTTCGCGTGCGCGGGGGGAGGAATCCGGCACACGTGGGGGGATCTGGCGCGCAGGGGGGAATCCGGCACGTGCGGGGAGAGCCAGCGCGCGCGGGGGAGGAATCCAGCGCGCGCGGGGGGGAGGAATCCGGCGCGAGGTCTCCCGCTTCGCACGGGGGAGGGCGGCTTGTGCGGCAAGCCTCCTTCGGTGCCGCTTCCCCGCTGGTTCCTTCGCCTGCGGAAGGAAGGAGGGGGAAGCGGCAGCCTCCCGGACGAGCCTTCTTGCGCTTGCCGGCCTCCCCCGCTTGCGCTAGAAGCCTCAGTGCGGAAAGGGCCTGAATGTTTTATTAGTGGCCAGCTGCTAGCACAACAGGACTTTATTACCTCAGCTTTTCCCTGCAGCTTTCTGGAATCCCCCAAAGTCTGGTCTGTGGGGTTTTCTGGAGAACTCTGAGGTGTCTTCAGAAGGAGTGAGGAGGAAATTACTGCCTTCCTGATTTTGCTGATGGAAACAGTACCGTCCATTAGTATGTTGACTAAAATCCTGACTTCATACATACACCAATGATAGTCTAAAATGGTTACGACAAAACTGGGATTTGCTTTGGGTTCATGGTGAACAGTTCAATGAAAACATGAGCTCATATCGTGTCAGGTGATATACACACACATACACTACACTAAGAGTTATTGGGTAAAAGATTTCACAATTAAACTGTGAATATTGTGAAATTTTTATATAATTATGATATTGCTATCTAACTTTTATATAGTTCCATTTTGAAAACTCTTGAGTCATTTCAACTTAAAAGATGTGGAAAATGCAAGCAAATGGATGAAAGACTTGGAGACTGAAGACTTTGGAGCGATTTAGTTTTAAAAGTCCCAGTTAAAAGAAGATGTGGTATGAGATTGACAAAGAAAGAGTTAGTGTGGCTGAGATCCTATTTGATTATAGTGGAAACTAAAGTTTCACCACTGTACTTCGAGAAGAGAACCAGTAGAGTAACAGCTTTCAACTGCATGATCGGTTGAGGGAAGTGTCCTGATGCAGCCCCTTGGATAATTAGTGGCTGCTCAAGTTTGTGGCAGAGATGCACTTGGGCACCACTGGCAGCCATTGCACAACTGGACAAAAACTGCTGCACAAGGAAATACTAGATACTTCCTTGTGCAACATCTGAAAAAAAGCCATGCTACTGTAATCCCCTGTTATGATAGGACATTCCTCTTCGGATAACACTAGGGCCATTTCCGCACTAGCCAGTTATAGCGCGATGATTCCGCTTTCAAACTCCTCTGGAATCCTGGGGTTTGCAGTTTCGGGATTGCGCTATAACTGGCTAGTGCGGAAATGGCCTAGGACTTTCAGGATCTTGAAAGAAACTGTAACACTTGGGAAGGAGCAGTCTTTCTAGTCTGTTGCAGCAATGACAACAAATTACAGATAAGCAAGGTTTATTGGCATAAGCATTTGTGGATTTCAGTTCAACAAAATCTATGAGCTGTAGATTCAGGACATTTTCACATAATTGATGCATAATTAAAATAACCTCATACAGATCCTTCTTCTACAAGATGTGGCAATAGTCAAAAGTTTTAATGGGAGATTAGACAAGTTTGTTAAACAAACAGCGGCATAGCTTTTTCTGCCTTGATATTGTGTTTGTGGGCCTTCTGAAAACATTTGGTTGATCAGGGTTGAAAAAAAGATGCTGGACTAATGGCCTCTATGTCTGACCCAACATGTCTCATTTATGTTCTTACATTCCCTCCATTTTTAAATCATACTTATCACTTTTCTAACCCTTATACCTCCCTTCTCTTTCTGCTGACTGTTCTCAATAACACAATTTCTTTCACATCTGCTGCTGCTTCCAATCATAGCTAGTGAGAAAACAGTTCCCCTGTGGGAAGCACTGTAACACCTTCTTCTCAGGAATACTAGAATGGCATTCCAGAAGGAACCCTGCAGCTGAATCAGCACATCCAAAACTACAGATGAGTACTAGTACTATGCACGCTTAATGCCAACTCCTCCTGGGATTTCAGAAAACCGGCACACCAGTTCTCCTGCTCTGAAGGTTTAAAGGTTTATATCCCACTCTATCTGGATAAAAACCTTTCAGAGCAGTGAATACATTATTTAAATATGACAACAATAAATAAAAGAGAAATGTTAAAAAGTGCAGCTATATGAACCATGTTAAAAGTGCACTTTAAAAATACAGCAATAAAAGGTTCTGGATGAAGGAAAAGGTTTTCACTTCATACTGGCAAGTGAATTCCAAAACAGGAAATAGCATAGCAAAAGGCCTGTATTCTAACATGGGAGGGCAGTTTTCTGAAAGCTAAAGAAGATGAATTCTTTGGCTTGGAGGCAGTGAGGAATAAGACAACCAAGAGGTGCCAGGATTAAAGAATTAGAAAATATAAGCAAAATTCGTTAGAGAGTTGCCCCCCCACAGACTTTTGGTTTGTCAGAACAATGGGGCACTGTGATAATGGGGCTTCCCATTATCTAGACGTAGCTAAAAGGGGGACACTTCCCTCTTCAGGTAAACCAAGGGTTAATAAGGTGTTGGGATTAGATTATATTTTAGTATGTGGTCAGCATCATAGGTCATGTGGGTCAGCATCATAGGTCATGTGGGTCAGCATCATAGGTCACAGGGTGAGACTTGACCAATCAAAAAGGAAAGAGGTGAGCATCTTCAGGATGCTTCCAGATGCTTCCAGATGCTTCCAAGGAGAAGTTATAAAACTTCTTGCGAGGCCATGTGGCAGAGAGAGAACAAAGGGATAACAAAGAAGAACAACCCAGGAACCTCCTGGAGGGGGGTTCTGAGCCAGTAGCAGGCTGCAGGCCATAGGCCTCGCCTCCTGGCCTCTTCCTTTAGAACATCTAAGCCTGAGAACCATCTGTGAGTACTGGACTAAAGTAGTTAGTCGCGTTAGGGACTTTTCTGTTATTTTGGAGGCTGGCTGATCTAAAGAATGTATCTGTGCTTTTATATCTGTTCTTTTGTAACTACTTGTAACTAAGCGTGCCTGGGAGGAGGGGGCTTCCCATGTGTGGTAATTTGCCTTGTTTATTTGCATATCTTAATAAATACTTTCTGTAAAAGACCCTGTTTCTCTCCTTCTCACGCCAAGCTAGGTAGACTGGGGGAAAAGGAAGATCCTTAAGCTTAGGGATGTACATGGTTGGACAGGGTCCCGCTGTACTGTCCAAGTGTCCAGATAATTCATAATTCAGTGGGTGGTGGCAGTGAAGATGAATTAACAGTTAAAATTCATAACAGGCTGGAATACACGTCCCAGCAGCACATGGGGAAGATCCAGCTTCACATGGTGGCAGCGGTGGGATGTGACATTTCCAGCATCACAGGCACTTAAAGAAATTACCTACAGAGATACAGGGACACTTCTGAACCTTTAAAAAAAAGAAGAGAAAAGAAAGGAAATAGCCAGTCATGTTTCCTCAGGGAGGGAGCTCTACAGGATGACAGGTCTCCTGAGATTTAGGAAATAAGAGACTTGAAGCTCAGAAGTAATCAAAATGTAAAAGATAATATTTTTCCATGAACCTTGACATATTTCAAAATGTTTGCAGCCAGTTCCTTCTTATAGGTGAACAGTACTCCTAAGCAAATCAAGGGATCAATTTTAATGGCCCCTGTTTAGGAACACAAGATAACAACTAGCAGGACAAGGAAGAACCCAGTCACCAGCATCACAGAAGTGGCACATTAGACATGAGAAGTAAGCTAGTGGCAAAAGTGCTTTGAGCCAGGAAAAAAAAAATAGCGATAGCAGTTACATTTCTATACTGCTTATCAGCGCTAAGCATTGCCCCCAACAAGCTGGGTACTCATTTTACTGACCTACAGAAGGATGGAAAGCCAAGCTGGAGCCCTGAAGGATCAAACTCACAGTGTTGTGGCTGCAGTACTTGCACTTCACCACTGTGCCAACACACACACACACACACACACACACCACTATACCCATGGAAACCCGGAGAAGAAGACTAAACCCTGAAACTTCATGTGAAATTCTGGGAATTGGCGTTATGATGATTTTAAAGATGGGACAGCCACAAGAGAGAACAACCCAATATGTTACTGCCAAAAATGAGATCACCAAAAGCAGAGCCTCATTTGTAAAACATAAGACAGAAGGCGGAAGGGGCAAGATACCAAGCATGCCTATCACAAGTATCTTCAACAAGTATAAAAGCACCTGAAACTTTGAGTTAATTTAATTCAACTGATGGTAGAAGTTATTTTAAATATCCCTTTTCGCTATTAGAATAATCTTTAGCCTAAAATTCACATTTCATAAAGTATACGTCACTGCCCACCTCTACAAAACATCAGATAGCAAGAATTATTCTGTTTTGTGGAAACATAATAGAAAAATTCCCCATGCACTTATCCCTCAGATGCTTGGTATATGTATCTTCGTGAGTGAAATTAATTAGCTTGTCTGTACAGATTAACTGTCTGCCAGGAAGACAGGACAATTGCATATAGATTATTTCAGAAGACAAACGTCAAAGGAAATCCTACGTGTAGATCATTCACCATTTGCATCTCTATAATTTATTAATTTCATGGCATTACTGAAGTGGTCATGACCAGCTGCTACTTGATTAATATACAGCATTAATAATAGATAGGGGAAAGACCTAAAACAAAACACTCTTGTATAGCCAAAGCCCATAATAAGCATCACAACAATATTGCACAAGTGGGTTCTTGTAGAGCTATGCCAATTACAAACAAAATCCAACTCACCATCAACCATCTAAGAAATTAACATTCAAATCATTTTAGGCCAGTTGGATTGCAGATGAAGAACTGTTCGCTATTGTAGGTTTTATTTGCATTTCAGTGTGCTCTCCATCCCCTCACCTGCCCAAATTTAACAATTCTTCTCATGTGAATAATTATAAGCAATGTTCAACATGTGATACTCAAGTACCTTTGACCACTGGGTTGGCATGTTCTGTTCAGTCTTCTGTGCTTATACTTTATGCTGTAGTTAAAATTAAATGAAACTAACTGTATTTTAAAGAGAATAACTTTAACACTTTTTAATAATGAATTATCGATTAGAACAAAGGTGTGTAACAATAAAGATCTCTGTAAGGTATCAAAAATGTTATTATTTCATGGCCATTCCATTATTCTGTTCTAATAAAAATCTTCTACAGATCTGAATGAAACCAAAGGAGTGGTTGAATATAATTCTTCAGAACAAGTCAGTCTCCTTATCTAAGAACAGGGTGGACAACTCCGGCCCTCCTTTTGTGCTTACCCAAAAATTCCCATCAGCCCTAGCTAGCACCATTAATGGTGGAAAAGTTAATTGAAATGACATTTGGAGAGTCATAGCAGCCTACCAGTTTTCAGAAGAACATATCCAGTTATACAATTTGGGAGAAAAAGTTTTAGGATCTGAAAGGCACACATACACAGATCAGTCATATTCACATAGCTGTTTTCAACTATTCTTATTCCAAAATCTGATGAAGAAAAGTATACTTGCCATCAAGAATGAACATAACCAACTCCATTATTTCCCATGTGCTTGCATCTGTTTATGCCATCATTAATATTTCTATAAATAATAAACGATGCCCACTTATTGTAAACATCTAAAAGCCTTTGTGTAAACTGAATTTAATGTAGTTAATACATTTTGTCAAGTGGTTAATATGAACAAGGTATTTTGGAGTATTATTATTCAGAGGACTAAACACTTGGGATCCTGGGTACACTGGTTGGCTGGAGCATTTCCTGAGCGGTGCTCTCCTCTCTTGCTCGGTGCTTCTGCCTGTGGAATGGAGTAGCAAATGCCACTGATTCCCCTACTTCACAAAGCTCTGCCTCCCTACCCTGCTCAAGAGGCTGGAGGCCCCTCTAGAATCTGAGGGTCTGCAGAGGTAGGAGGTAATTGGTGAACATTCTCTCTCTCCCCTTCTGCTGATAGGATTCTCACCATGCTTCAATCATCTCCATGGATAGAAGAAAGACTTCCATTCAAGGAACCTTAGCTAGGACCCATGTCAATGGTCTTCACCTAGAGTAAATTAGTTCTGCACTAACAATGATGTTTTGTCGCAATGTGATATAAAAATACATTCGGGGAAATTAGCAAGAAGAGGAAGGAAAGATGGTGCTTCTTCCTGAATTATAACATAAAGGGCTCAGTGTATACCTATCAATGAGAAGAAGGCAAGCATGAAAGGAGACAACATTCACTATACACAACACTGCAAGAGCTGAAGAAGGGGCTAGGCACATAACAATGGAATATCTTTGCATGTGTGCACAGGGAAATAAGTATGTGATTGAGGACTACTCTTGAAGACCACAACTGAAAACCAGTTTCAGATGAAAGTTTGCCAGTTTCAGTTAACATTAAACTATGGTTTCAGTGATACAGAAAATAGCTAATTGAAAAGGAGGAGGAAAGGGAAAAATATTGACTGTAATTAAACCACACAGTTATAGCAATTTGATACCATTTTAACTGTTATAGCTCCATCGGAATTCTGGGTTTTTAGTTTGGTGGGGTGCTTAGCACTGTCACTTTCTGTGTGTGTGTGTGTGTGTGTGTGTGTGTTAGACAGCTCAACTGCAATCTCTTGAACTACAGCACTACAGCTTTCTCACAGACATTTTTTAATGAGACATACGGCATGGAAAGCTGGGCACATGAACACCAGTAATAAAGCTTTCACAGCCCCTATGTACTATGTACTGAATCAATCAGATTGTTCCAAAGATATGTGACAAAGAAGATCAGCTCAAGTTTCAGTGTTTCTCTTTTGCTGATTAGGATCTCTTGAATGTCTGCTCAAGTGATTATAAAAGCCTATCTCATCAGCAGATCTATCCCAATGGTTTACAGGGATTTAAATTTAAAGAACAGACCCATTAATGAATCTCTCTATTCAGATATACTTTTTTAAAGGCTCTGAATCCTGCTGCCAGCAAAGAATTGTTACTGGATGAAGAGTCTACTGGTTAACCAAATAACATGAAGTTACTTTCATCTATTCTTTACACCCTAAATTAGTGACTCATTCATGTCGAATTACTTTTATGCAATATATAGGAAAATACGAGTATGCAATTAACAGTAAGACAACCATGGTCAACCAAAAATGCAATATATAACAAGGGACCAATGAAGGGCATACACCTCCACATTTGCGGATTTCACTTTTGTGTATTTGATTATTCACGGATTATTTGCTGTCACTTCTGCTGTCTCTCTATGCCATTTTAAATAGGGATTGCAAACCTCATGAGACTGAGAAACTGTGAAGGAGGCTTGTAAGTCCCTATTAAAAACGGTGTGGGGCAGCAGTGTAGGTGGCAGTAAGCCCACCAGCCACCCACTTCTACCTTGTGAAGGAACCATGATGCCTCAAAGAAATCCACAGTGGGTTGAACATGGTGATCATACTTTGTGTGTGTCTGTCTGTGTGTGTGTGTGTGTGTTAAATATGGTTTAGGAGACCCTTGAGTTATTCATGTTTTTTTCACTTTCACAGGGGTCCTGTGCCCCTAACCCTAGCAAACATGGAGGGATGACTGTATAACAATGCTAGATTTAGAACAAGAGCATGGATTCAGTTCTCCACTACACTTTGGTTATGCCAAAGTCTTTCGCACTCACCAATCTGTACAATGAAGAAAATGTTAATTTTCCAACATTGTTTAAAGAACAAAAACATGTAAAACACATAGCAAATTAAAATGTGAGAATAATTCAGCATATGTAAGCAGAGTAATTTGATTCAGAATAGGTGTCGTCTACTTTTCCATTTCATGTATACTAATAGGTTTTAGTTTTGAATTACATATTGTTTTGCACACCCTCTAAAACAAATGATACATGACAGAATATGAAAATGTATTGCCTGGACAATGTCAAGAACAAAATAATTGACTCAACTATTTTTGACACAAAGCTAACAAGAGTGCAAGAAATAAGGCAGATAGGCCATGCTGTTTAGCTTATTAAATCCCAGAGCCCATCTACGGCATGTATGACTGTATCATTCACATCATTTATTCTAGAATAATCCCACTGACTTTGACAGATAATCACTATCACTAAAGGGCATTAGCAGTGCAATTCTGCATGTTTCCTTAAAAGCAAGTCCCACTGTACTAGGAAGTACATCTATTTAAAGTAGAAATTACTTCCCAAAACAAATGTAACTGATTTTGTTGAACAATAGCTAATGTTCTTTAAAGCACATTACTTTCACATGTAAAACATTCCATAGGCATGGTGGAATACCAAACATGTCATAATTTTCCCTATTTCCACAAGAGCTAAAGCTTTCCTACTGCAACCTATCAAAGAGGGTAAAAGAAGACAGCCACTCTGAACCAGTTTACGAATATTATTGTGCTGTATGCTCATTTAATGCTACAATCGTTAGTATATGGAGTTTCAGAATAACTTCTACAAGGAATTTATAGTATAATAATTGGTGATAGGAGCAATCACAAGCTGCTTTTGATAACACAGATAATATATTCAAAGCTGCCAATCACTCTTCTGTTTTGGCTTTACATCAGCAAACTTAAGAAGTGTGTTCTATCTTGTCTTGCTAAATATTATGCACTGCAATAAGTACAGAAAGCGATTCAGTAGATGGCACTAAGGAACCAGTAATGAATTAACATTTACACATGATACTTGGATTGCTGATAATACAAGGTAAATAATTAAAAAAAAAATCTTTAGCCAAATGTGTGAATACAAGACTAGATTACAATGACACAACTGGAGCAAATACTCCAAAGTCTTCCATGGCTAGAGGGCCCACTCTGTTGCTGCCTACATAGCACACACATATACATCTTGTACCCTGATGCTGATGCAACAGAAATCCTCTTTGGGAGAGGAGAATTGTAAATCTCTGTCTCCTGCTGACCTCCCCAAAGGTTTGTAGCATTCACAGCTCAACCACTCTCTTTTCCCAGCAGTGGAATTGCTGCCCTGCTCTGTAACCTACATAAAGGTTGAACTGTAACTCCTGGGTGCTTTCAGGAGAGACGACTTTTTTCACCTGTAAAAAGGTCATCCAGGGGATTCCGGAAGAGTCAGGGACTGCAGAAATAGCTTTGGACACTGCATGTAGCTGCAAGGAAATGTTTCACTAACCTGGTATTAAATGAAAAAAAGATGTCATGTAACATACAAATATGCTAGGCAAAAGAACCACAGATCCTTCAAAGAACATGAGGAGGAACAATTATATTCCTATCTAAATTTAATACTATCATGTGTTCTCAGTACCTGTAAATCCCAATTGATTATAGTTTGGTGAAAAGAGGTTGATGACTTCTTAGATGAGGCACAATTTCATATCCAGCTGGTAAGCAGAAATTAAATTATTAGACCACTTGTTAGAGCTCTGCACATCAAAACCACACTTTTATATGCAGCACTTCCTACCTGCCTTTCTAAAAGTTTTTACTTCTAAATTAAGAAAACTAGTTTAAGGATAAAATCTCTCTCCAAATGCTGCAGGAGTGTACCCAATATCCTAAATATTCTTCCTATGAATGCATTTAAAATTATTATTGGATGGTTTAACAGCTGCTCCATATTATGCATAAACATAGTATCAGGGGAACTGCAGAGAAAAACTAAAGAAAAACTGAAATGACTTTGACAAAATCATCTAGGACACATAAATCAAAAGAAAGGCATACAGTCAGGTACAGTTTCAAGTGATATGTATAAAAATTAAATTAGAAAGCAGTATGTTATTCTCTTGTGCCACACCAGTCACAATGGCTCTTGCAAAATTAAAGTCACAACAAATTAGTGAGTGTATGCTCCTGAGGCAGTACAGGTTTGCAGGCCTGAGGATCTGCAATCTAGCCAATGATTTTTGGACGTTTGACCAGCTGTGGGTCAAACTAGACAATAAATTAAATATGTTTTTTCACATAAAGGTCTGTTTGAACAGAAAAAAAAATGTTGATGTTGCTAAAGACGAATTTTCTCCCCAGACAAGTAAAGGTATTGGAGTGATGTTCATTAGGACATCAGCAAAGGAAGAAAAGCTCACACTTCTTGTCCCTGCATGGCAATAATATGATAATTATCACCCCAGTTCACCTAGTGAAGCTGTTATTTGGATTCTACTAACCTTTCATAAAGCTTGGCTTTAAGGTCCTTCTTTTACAAAACAAATAAAGTACATAAAAGTGGTACCCAGATAAATAGTCTGAAGACTATTTTCTTTTAATTCGGGTAGCCTTAGGAACAGAAGGCGGAATTGCCATTTGGACTAAAGATCGGGGCGGGGGAGGTAGTCTCAATGTCCCAAAGTTTCAGACCCCCTAGTGATTATTAATCAGGAGCATCTATAGCATCTATTGCGTACTATCTGATTATTGTTAGAAATGACTAAGCAGGCCCATGCCAGGGTAGATAATCTCCCCCTCTCCATTTTAGATTACCTTTTCCATAATCCTTTATCATTAATTTGGGCTTCTGGAAGCTAAAGTCCTAAACATCTGGAAAAAAGTTTCTCTGCGTCTAGCGCATGTACTAAGAACCAAAGTACAGAGGGACTATATTGAGAAAGCTTGATTTTCCTACAGAAGGCAATCACAACAGTATTCTCTGATCTTGCCTTTGTCACCAAATGACTAAATGGATTTATGCTAAAGCTCAATATCCATACTATTCCAGTAGCAAGGGACCCTAGCAGTGTCATTCAACCACAAGTGGCAACTAATACAGATAACATACTCATACTAACAAAAGTTGTTTCCAAACATGTGGAAGGGAGCACAAACATTGGCACTGCCATGGGAAGGAGTCAACATGGCCCAGAGTATCACAAATTAATCAGTGGTAGAGTAATACCTCTGTAGTTCCTGTGATACTGGAACAACTAGAAAAAAACATGACTGGTAAAGGTTAAGCAAGTGGCTATCAGAGAATAATGTTAGAAAAGTAGGAGGGGATATGCTAAAACAAGAAATCCAACATATTCATTTTAATTTACTGGACCTGAATTTCTTTTGGTGTTCATATTTTATATACATAAGCAACCACATACTGCTACTGTCAGCAGTTAAGGAGTAACATGTAAAATAACACCTGATATAAATTATTTAGCAAAATTCCACTTATGGGTCATCAAACTGCTCTGTAAAGTGGTATTAATCATTGACCATTCTGTGACTCTTTTATGGATGAAAGAGGAGAATTTGATCTGGAATGTTTAACTGTAGACATTGATTTCTTTTCTTAATAGCCAAATGATTGATTGCTTCCTGACTTCATTCAAAGAACACAAGGATGTTCTCTCTCAGTTGAACTGACCTTCATTTCTGCTACAGAATCCAATCCAATCTACTAGTTAACTGAAGCAAGCAAAACAATTACAGTGGTGGTGATGGTGGGACGTTCTCAGAATATGAGCCCAAATAAAGGTTAAAATTACCCAAATATAGTTTTTAAAATATCTGCAGTAGACATGTAGGAGAACAGGATCAGAAAGCTCTTACTTCTGCTGGCTTTACACATATACATGGATTTATTAGACAAAGTGAGAATGGAGGCTTATTTTACACATGGATGTTGACTAAAGCTTCAGATATTGATTAAACAGTGTTGATTTTCCACTAATGAAAACCTCAAAAGCTTCCTATTAGGAGTGCAAATTATTTTGCATACCTAGAAAAGCAAAGTGAAAAGTTCTTAAATATCAACCAAATATTTTAAAAAAGCTGTATTATGCTTTCAAAACCTTTTTGATAGAGACAATAAACATTGATTACACACATTGTTCTTTAAACATTGCCTAGGTTTACACATCAATGTTTGGTTAACCTACTGTTACACATTTGGAAGGTCAAAACTTCTTCACTTATCACCTACTATTAACAGCAATCATTTAAAATATTTTAACTAGTTTTGAATTTTCTTGTCATATGTGTTTGATTGTTTAATCTAAGATTGTTTAATCTGTTTTTAGTTTTTTAAAATAAATTGCATAGGAGACCCTCCTAAACATTTGAGATCTTCAAGTAAGGCCTTGCTATATATCCTAGCACAAGGAAAGGCCATGCTTGGTGACTAACTGACATATAGCCGTTTCTGTATCAACACTTCAGTTGTGGAATTCTGTCCAAAAGAAGTTGATATTGGTTCCATCCCTAATTCATAACAATAATGCAGGGGTGAGGTTGTCTGTGAGCCACATACAGTTCCCAACCCTTATTTTGTGAGTTTACCAAGGCCCTTTTCGCATGACACTCTATTATTCCACTTTCAACCTCCTAGGGAATCCTGGGGTTTGCTGCAAACACCAGGATTCTCTAGGAGGTTGAAAGTGGAATAATCGCACCATAAGAGTGTTGTGCAGAAAGGACCCAAGACTCCCAGGAATATGTTCAAAGCCCTTAGACCACTCATTTCAAGGGGGGGGAAATTGCCCTAACATAGCTGAAACCAGTGCAAAAATCTTTAAAATGCAACAAGTAAATAGTTTTATAGGCAGCAGGAATGTCAGACCCGTTGTTATAATATCTTTATTTTTATAAAAATGAGACCAACTTATAGGTGCAAAATACATCATATTAGTTTTCAAAGTAATCATCTTTTTCATCAGGCAAGCATGGTAAAAAATCAAGCAGGGAAGATAAATGACATTGTTAGAGTCATATGTCTATGTACTATCTATTACAATTAGGTCTTTTGGTAATTATTCTGTTTATGAGACTAACAGGATTTCCTCATCTACTATATAAGAGTCAAAGTTTGTGAGTGATCTTGTTTGTTTGTTTGTTTGTGTCAGGCAGATGAAAACCTCATATAATTGGCTGTGTGAGGTGAGAAGACCTCATATGATTGTCTGGCTGTGAAGATTCTATGAAATCCTCGGGCTGGAAGTTCAGGGAGGGGTCTTTTGAATACTCAGTTGTAGAGCTCTTGGGCCTCAGGCTGGTTGTTATGGAGACGAGGCCCAGCAGCAAGAAGAAGGGCAGTGTATTCCCTCAGAAACCAAACCTCTGTTAACAATTCTGAATATAGACTGGATTGGGGAATATGGGGATAAGTTACAGGTCCTGGAATAGGCCAGTTGCTATGGAGATGAGGCCTAACAGCAAGGAGAAGGACACTGTATTCCATTATTAGCCAAACCTCTGTATATTAGCAATTCTGAATACGGATTGGATTGGAGGCTATGGGGAAAAGTTACAGATACTAGACAAGGCAGTTTGGGGAATTACAGACACAGGATATCAAATCTGAGTATTTCAACCACATCTAACTCCTAAAGTAAGGTAAGGTAATTCCTACGGTATTTCTAACAAGTGTTATTTCTAACAAGTGCTATGAGAAAATAAAATCCCAGGCAATGCCAGGTAAAATGCTAGTCTGTTTAGAAAGATCTTTTTATACCCAGAATCTCAAGATTTTTGAACATATAAACTGTTATAGAAAGAGACAGTGTGATATAGTAGTTTAAGCACTGGAGATGACCCTGGAGGCCAGGGTTCAATTCTCAGCTCAGAGATCCACTGGGTGACCCTGGGCACATCATACACTCTCAGCCCCAGAAAATGCTCTTGTAGGTTTGCCTTAGGATTGCCATAAGTTGGAAATGACCTGAAGGAACACAACAACAACACGAACTGTTTTGTGCATAAAGGTATTGGACCTTCATGCTATTTGTTATTTTACAACTTTAACAGAGATATTATTACTGCTATGAAGCATTTCAGATGTTTAAGAAATCTTGGTTGTATGTCTTAGCTAAAATGCGAATTAATCACCTATTGAATTTTCAAAAGTGGATATGTTTAAACTGTAGAAAAAACATAGGACTTTGAACTGGCAGATTGACCACTAATCTCTAGTCAACATTAAACATTACAGTGGCCCCTCCTCTTTCACAAGGGTTTGGGGACCAGAACCCCATTCACTTGCTTTTTGCCCAGGTATAGAGAAAGAAGGCAGCACTCTGGGCAAAAGGCAGGGAAATGAGAAGGGGAGAATGGAGGGAAAAGGCAAACGGGTGCCTAGCAAATAGCCAAATTCATGAAGGTGAAACCCACAAATGTGGAGCGAGGACTGTATTTTTTGAATACAGTTTGGTGACTAGAGATTTCACTTCCTTTTATTGCTGAATATTTATGTTCACCATTCAGAAAACATGACTAATGAATTTCTATTTTGCTGGCATTTTGTCTTTTTGAGAGGTTTCAGTACATAAATTGTAATAACAAAATGTATGTGGACACAACATACCTCATAAAAACCTTTCATATATTTTTAAAAATATATGATTTATAAATAATAACATACATTTCCGTGATGGTAGGCAACATGCCTACACACTTCAGGTGACACACTAATGTGTCACGGCACACTGTTTGGAAAGCCCTGCTTCAGCGGGACATGATGTCCAAACTATGGTGTACTGAATCAGAAGGTGGAAGAGGCCACAAGGGGATCAAATATTCTAGATCTGGTCTTGACCAACAGGGATGACCTTGTGAATGAGGTAGAAGTGGTTGGATCTTTAGGGGGGAGTGACCATGCCCTGTTGGAATTTAGCATTCAGTGGGAAGGAGAAGATAAAGGTAGCCAGACACTCATCTTAGATTTTAAAAAAGCGGACTTCTGTAAACTTAGGGAGCTGCTGGCTGGAATTCCGTGGTCAGGAATAGTGAAAGGGAAAGGAGTTCAGGAGGCATGGGAGTTCCTTAAAAAGGAGATACTGAAGGCACAGTCTAAAACAGTGCCATTAAGGAGGAAAAATGGAAGGCATCTGAAGAAACTAGAATGGTTGACTAAAGAACTCTCAGCTGAGCTAAGAGTTAAGAGAAACATGTATAGGAAATGGAAGAAGGGGGAAACCACCAAAGAAGAATTTAAGCAAGTAGCTAGGAGATGTAGGGAGGAAGTCAGAAAGGCTAAAGCACAGAACGAACTTAGGCTGGCCAGAGACATTAAAAACAATAAAAAGGGTTTTTTTAAATATGTCCGCAGCAAAAGGAAAAAGAAGGAGACAGTAGGGTCGCTACGCAGAGAAGATGGCGAATTACTCACAGGAGGGAGAGAAAAGGCAGAGCTACTTAACACCTTCTTTGCCTCCGTATTTTCCAAGAAGGATACAAGCACTCAACCTGGCGGTTGGGGAGCAGGGGAGGAAGCAGAGGAAATGAGGCACATAATAAGTAGAGAGGTGGTACAGGAATACCTGGCCGCATTGGATGAATTCAAGTCTCCAGGGTCAGATGAATTGCATCCTAGGATATTAAAAGAGCTGGCAGAGGTCATTTCGGAACCGCTTGCTATAATTTTTGAGAAATCTTGGAGGACAGGAGAAGTTCCAGCAGATTGGAGGAGAGCAAATGTTATCCCCATCTTCAAGAAGGGAAAAAAAGAGGACCCAAATAATTATCGCCCAGTCAGCCTGACATCAGTACCCGGAAAGATTCTGGAGCAGATCATTAAGCAGTGAGTTTCTAATCATTTAGAAAGCAATGCGGTAATCACGAGAAGTCAACATGGATTTCTCAAAAATAAGTCATGCCAGACTAATCTTATCTCTTTTTATGATAGAGTTACTAGCTTGATAGATGAAGGGAGTGCTGTGGATGTAGCATATCTCGATTTCAGTAAGGCCTTTGACAAAGTTTCCCATGACATTCTTGCAACGAAGCTAGTAAAATGTGGGCTGGACAGGGCTACCGTTAGTTGGATTTGTAATTGGTTGACCGACCGAACCCAAAGGGTGATCACGAATGGCTGCTTTTCGTCCTGGAGAGAAGTGACTAGCGGGGTGCCACAGGGTTCTGTCCTGGGCCCAGTGCTGTTCAATATTTTTATCAATGACTTGGATGAAGGAATAGAGGGCATGCTCATCAAATTTGCAGATGACACCAAATTGGGAGGGGTTGCTAAACAGGATCAAAATTCAAAATGACCTGGATAGATTGGAGAGCTGGGCCAGGGCGAACAAAATGAAATTCAACAGAGAGAAATGTAAGGTCCTACACTTAGGCAGAAATAATGGAATCCACAAATATAGGATGGGGGACACGTGGCTGGATAGCAGTACGTGTGAAAGGGATCTAGGAGTCTTCATAGACCACAAGCTGAACATGAGTCAGCAGTGTGATGCGGCAGCCAAGAAAGTCAATGCAATTCTTGGCTGCATCAATAGGAGTATGGTGTCTAGATCGAGGGAGGTACTGGTACCACTCTACTCTGCTTTGGTTAGACCCCATCTTGAATACTGTGTCCAGTTCTGGGCACCCCAATTCAAGAAGGATATTGACAAGCTGGAGCAAGTCCAGAGGAGGGCGACCAAAATGGTGAGAGGCCTGGAAGCCATGCCCTATGAGGATAGACTTAGAGAGCTGGGTATGTTTAGTCTGCAGAAGAGGAGGTTAAGAGGGGACATGATAGCCATGTTTAAATATTTGAAGGGATGCCACGTAGAGGAAGGAGGGGACTTGTTTTCTGCTGCTCCAGAGACCAGGACAAGGAGCAATGGATTCAAGCTGCAGGAAAGGAGATTCCACCTGAACCTCAGGAAGAACTTCCTGACAGTCAGGGCTGTCCGGCAGTGGAATCTGCTGCCTCGGAGTGTAGTGGAGGCTCCTTCCTTGGAGGTTTTTAAGCAGAGGCTTGATGGCCATCTGTCGGGATTGATTTGAGGGTGTTCCTGCATGGCAGGGGGTTGGACTGGATGGCCTGTGTGGTCTCTTCCAACTCTGAATTTCTATGATTCTATGATTCTATGATTCTATGATTCTATGATTTTTCTTAGCTTGAGATGGAACTGAGAAGGAATGCAGTGAGTGAGTGAGTGAGTGAGTGAGTGAGTGAGTGAGTGAGTGAAGCTGGTTACCACCATTCTACCACTGCAAACAAAAGTTAAACTACTGATATGAGATGTATCAGATATATGTCTCCTATGTATGTGTCTAAAAAGTTAGTGTTCTTTGGAGTGTTGTCAGTTTTTGTTACATATAAGAGACGTGCATGCTATTCTCTTTACCTTATTACAAATATTCCAATAAAATAATTTCAGCATAAAGCTTTGAATATGCTTCAGTACAATATTTAGACATGCTAAATCAGGTAACATTATTTACAGAGCTGAAAAACTTTCCAGAAAAATTGCCTGGTCTTCCTTTTTCATAAGTCCCAGTGGTACCAAGGACACTTATCAAACATTGAAATAATATTTTAGCAATAAGTGATGGTTATTTTCTACTTCAAAACTTGCTTTAAAATTGCAGTTGCTGTATACTAATTCCAGAGTTCAGGACTCAGCTTGCTTAGTAAAAACCTATTCAATATTGCCTTTGATTATAGCTATTATCAGTATGTCTTTATACAATTGCGGATATGCTATGAGATATATAACTTTGTCTGAAATCAGGGAATTGTTCAAGTTTTGAAAATCACCAGTGTCCATTTTCTTGTAACTGCAGATACATAGAGCTGCTCCACACTTAACTGTACTTCAACAATAACAACTGTATACTTAATTGTTAATTCTACTAATAAAAAATTGTCCCCACCAATTAATCAACTACACTATTGTTGATTAGTCCACCAATTAAACAGATTAAAGCTTTCATCCTACCACATAACATCTTCAGTTGTTGTTTGAACTTGTCAGGTTTTGTATTTTTGTAATGTAAATTCTAATAAATGTTTAATGACCTATGAATTATATTTAGCTTTACTTTTTGTACTCCAAAGGCAGCATTCTATTACAATCTCCCTTTAAAAATAGGAGACAAAAACATACAGGATATTTTATAGGCATTTTTATAAGATGTCATTACAAAAATCAGCTTGTGAAAATCACTTAATTTATCAGCATGTGTTTCATTTAAGAGCCCTTTAATTACTTGGGTGCTTGGGATAATGCTTTTCAGAACTATAGATTGATTTAATGCCACAATAAAGACTTTCAGCTTTAATCTTTAATTACTTAACTGAACTTGCATTTTCTTAATAGCAATGACTAGATTTTGGTGGTGATAGTCAGTTCTCATCTTTGAAACAGCCTCTAAAAAGGTTTACCTCTAAGTACAGAACTCATTTTCAGCATTAAAGATAAGCTAACTTAGAATATCCCTTCAAAAATGAAACTACAGTCACCCTTCTCTCCCCTTTTTGTATGGATTAGGGGCACAGGATCCCCATGAAAGTGGAAAAACTGTGAATATCCCTAGACCGCTCCAGCACAAAAAAGTACCTCTCCTGGTGGGGTAGCTGGGCCTGGCTATGTGCACATTCCCTTGTAAACTCATTAATTCACTCAGACACATGGGTGGGCAGGGAATGGGATGGGGGAGCAGGAGAAGGGAGGACACCTGGTGCATGGGTCTCGGGTGGGTGAGGGAAGTGCCACCATAGTAGGAGCAGTTGCCACAGCATCTTCCCACTACCCTTGTCCTCTTCCCATCACTGCCACCATCCCACCCACCCCTGCTCTCTCCTCTTGCCCTCCCCTGTCCTGCTCCCTCTGTCCTCCCTGAGACACCACCCACCTGCCCTCCTCCTGCTTCCCCATCCCATCCCGTTCCACCCATCCACCTGCTTGAGCAAAGAAGGGAGGGAATTCAGTATGCTCCCTCCATCCTCACTCTCCCCCATCCCATCCTCTTCCCCCACTCGTGTGAGTGAGTGAACAAAGGAATGCACACACACACCCTCCCTCCGTGCACTCCACCATTCTATCACTTTCTTCCTGCCTGTGCAAGTGTGTGAGTAAGGGAATACATGCAAGCACTCTCCCTCCTTGTGCTCCCCCATCTCACCTCCCTTCTCAGCTGCCTGCTCACCTGTACATGCAAATGAGTATGTGATGGAAAGCACATACAGCCAGGCCTAAGGACATATCTCAGATGATTAATCTTAATATAAGTAAGCTGATACCAGATATTGCACAAAATTTAAAGATGTGAGTGGGCTTAAGGAAGAGGTTGGGGGGTAAACTAAACATAATTAAAATGAATTTTATACCTAGAATTGTTTTTGTTACTTATGGAATTCTTCTATTTACACCTTGCAAGTATTTGCAAAAACTTTCAAAATTGTTTAGGAGATCTTGGGGGACCCATCTCCTCCTACAATTTCAATGAAAAGGATCAAAGAAAGGAGAGTTCAGCTTTCCACATCTTGCATACCATTGGACATATCTGTTACCTTGTATTAATTTTTGTACACATTCATATAAAGTAAGCAATCTACCATGGTCAGCCTCACAGTCTTCATTTTTAGCATGTCTATTCAAAAGGACATTATTTGGTTCTCATATTATAAAAAAGGGCACTGTTCTGCCAACAATTGTAGCAATTTGAACTGGGTGGCAAATACTGTCTCATTAATTGAAATTTGACCCATACACTCATGCCAAATTGATTCTATGGGGGAATCCAGATTTGAAAATTAGTAAGGAACCATTTTTGGAATGGAATTGTTACCTTAAAATAGATATCTGGTGTTGATGATGAGTGCTTGCCCTTTTCAATTTTACAAGAACAATTCAAACTATCTCTGTCACAGAACTGACAATATCTACAACTGAAATATTTGTTACAATCTGGATTTAGCCCTGTAGCTTTAACTGCATTTGTGGTTCCCTTAATATTAGGTATATTAATTCAGGCCAATCAAGTGTCTAGGCTAACACACACACACACCACCTGTTATCTACAAATAAATATGACATTAGAGATGCACAACAGGAATGGAACAGAGAATTGGAATATTCAATTCCGAATATTAAGTGGTCATCAGTTTTAACATCTATAACTAGTACGGCTATAGATCTCTGACAGAAAAATGCTTTCCTGTGCATATTGGTCACCACAATGTCTATGAAAAAGGGGTTTTCTAAATTGGCAAATTGTAGGAGATGTAATACTGTTATTGTTTTCCTAACACATCTGTTTTGGAGTTATCCCATAGTAGCTACATTCTGGGAGGAAGTAATCACATTAGTAAACCTGGTTTTGAAAAGTTCTTTGGTGTTCAGAAATGTGCATGTTCTTTTTGAACCTGGAAGTTAAAAAAAAACAACCCAACAGTAGTGGGTTTTTTGTGTCCTTTTGACTGCTAAAAGATTGATACTTTGTTATTGGAAAGATCAATTTTCTCCACCTGTGATCCAATGGACAGGAGATCTTAACAAGACTTGCAAGTTTTGAAAGAATGATGTATAGATGAAATTTACAGGTAGATTATTTTTGGACATTTGGTCAGTGTTCACAAACACCAACAACTTATGTTTTTCTTATTTTCCTGCTTTCGTTATAGTAGAACATTATTTTATGTAACTGAGATCCCTTTTGAATGTAAATACGAAAAAAAAACTTAAATAGTTTGCAGACTAGCAAGTAAAGCATAAACCATATCAGACCATTTTTAAAAAACTAACTCACTTCTCAATCATATTCAATTATTTATTAGTGGAACATCAACAAACTTTTCAAAAATTCCAAATATTTTCTAGTTTACAAATATTCACCCTCTGGGTCATCTTGAAATGGTTAGTATATAGTCGACAAGTGAAAACTTAATTTAAAAAGTGTCACTTTTTTCCTCTATATTAATAGGACAATCCTATGCATGTATGTTAACTCTAGTGATCTGAATGGGGCTTATTCACACATAAATAGTACAGGATTGCAGTTTAAGCCAGTTTAAACAAGCAACAAATATAACTTTAACAAGCCAAACATATGGATGTTTACTCAGATGTAAGTCTGACTGTGTTCCCTGAGGCTTATTCCCTTTTAAGTATATCTAAGGAGACAATTCAAGTTTGTTTTTAAAAGTTACCTATTCCAGTAACAATCAGTAAAGTTTGTTATGTTTTCAGAAAGCAAATAGCCTGTTCATTTTCACTGTTGAAAAATTAAGAACAAAACAAGTCACAAGTATTTGAAAAGTTGCAAGTATTGTGAGAAATCTGGGACTGATCTGTGTAATGAAGCATGACTACATCTTTGTAACAGGAATCAGATGCAATCAGTCTAGTCTTACTAATAGTTTATTAATTATGTAAAATACCCTTTAGTTGCTATACTTTACAATTACCACATATGTATTATTTAAAATGTTGTCAAAGAAGAAATTTTATATGCTTTTTTTTAGCTGTTAATTTGTCCAGGCAGAGAACTTAGTAATTCCACTGCAGTCGGTATCTTTTAAGTTTTGCAGGATCAGGTTTCACAACAGGTATCAACCCTTCACTATAAATCCAAAGCACGTAACCAAGTAAATGACACAAAATCATGAAGGCAGCATAAGAAATTGGAAAAATAATTCTGTATGTTAAAAGCTAGTGAGATTGAAAAGGTCTTTACCTGGCAGCATAAGGATAATAAGGCAAGCACCAGACAAATTCCTCTGTAGAGAACATTTTACAGAGTGCCATAGCTGAAAATGTGCTCTTTCTGCTAGCCACCTGCCTTACTTCAGACAGCACGGGCACCCAAAGGGCTCTATACTGAAGATTTTTTTGGACTAATGAGAATAAACAGGCACATCATATATCTGGGTCCTAAGCTATAGTATCATTATAAAGGTCAAATGCAGGAAACAGGACTGGGTAGAAGTGCAGTTAGCACAGCACAGGTAAATATGAAAATAAAGTGGAGACCTAGTTAGCAATCGAAAAACTAAATTCTGCATGAACTTCTGTGTCTGAAAAATCTTTAAAACAGCCCCATGTAGAGAACATTACAATAGTCTAAACTGTTTGAACAGCAGCAGGTGGTTCACTATGAACAACTAACAGGGTTCTTCCATATGAGAGACTGGAAAGGGTACTGGTGAAAGAGGATGTTCTAGAATTTAGTAAATTTGAGTCCATGTCACTCTGTGTGTGTGGCAGGCAATTCAGCAGTATTTTTAAGTTTGTGTGGGGTGGATTGTATGGGACTAACAGGCAGACCTTTACAAATTTTGTATACTTGCTGATCAATTTTTACAAAACAACAAACACCAGTATTACGCCAACTGAGACAGTTCACAGTGTGACTACCAAAGGAATATATAACTGATTAAAGCATAAAAGTGATATACCAAAAAAAGCAAAGATCCTCTTCAGAAAGGATAACTATAAGGTCTCCTAATACAGTGCATCTCAAGCTGTCAGATGTGGTGAACAGGCAATTTTCCACTTAGGGATCAATATTATATTTCTTCCTCCCCCCTCCTCCTCACTACTACCACTACTGCCACAGACTGACATTCAACAGCTTGCCAATTGGCACCATCCTGACACAACTTCTCTTTCAGGCCACTGCTTCAAAAACTGTGAGATATGTTAGCATGTAACCGACTGCAGATAAAATTCAGGCATGCATCAGTTAACAAAGCTTCTGATAAAGAAGCTCCTTTTACCAGATACTTTTATGCCACTTCAGTCACACCATTCTTCCTTATCTTTTGTCCAACTGGAAGATTTCTGACAGAATTGGCACTGGGAGTCTGGAGAAACAGAGACTTTCAGTGCTGGGCTTACAGTTAACAATGCAATAAAACTCAAGCTGGAAAAGAATGGGATTCCCCTCTAGTCAATCTACTGTGAGTTGGTGCAGCTACAACAGGCAAGGTAGACAACAGATAATCCCAGAATCCCTTACTGAGTGTGCATGAATAGCAAACAGAGAGAAAATGGGAGAGCAGATAAGCCTGTTTCACCAGCTACCTGCATCATGTTAAAAAGCATAGATCTAGAAGTGGGCTATAAAATTGAAAAAATAAGAAAAATGGAAGTGTGTGTCGCAGGGAGCAATAATGCTTGGATGCATTCGGGAAAAAGGTCTTTAGAAGGTTCAAAATGGTTTTGTTGACTTATGCAAGACTTATCTATCCTGGTTGTTTCATTTCACATGTACATATTGTTAGTTTTGAGTGAAAACAAATTTCAAAACATGGTGAGATGCTTCCCTCTTTTTTTGGTAGTGTAGAAACCTATCCCTATTTTTCCATGTTATTTCTGCCCTCTGCCACCAGATTTTCTATTAAAGTTCTGTTAGTAACGTCCAGGAACACATCTATTTCATTAAATGTGGTACATCTGTACTCTCACAAGAAAGTGCAAAACATATATATCTACCAAGCTTGAGAAGCAGAAGGTCTCCTAATGCAACACCTGGCATTAGGAGTGAGCAATTTCTTGATGACACTAAAATATTTATTGTAGTGAGAACAAAATGGACTGTGAAGAGATCAACAGTATCTCCCCGAACTGGAAGAAAGAACATGGGCAAAGGAAAATGAAATTTCCGTGTAAAATATAATGTGATGCATATTGAGACAAAACAAAAACGAAAGCAAACAACTTCCTATCTGTACTTATGGAATCTAAGCTGTCTGTGACTGACAAAGAAAGGAATATGGGGTTATGTTAGACAGCTTGATGGAAATCTTTCCCCAGTGTGTGGCTGCTACCTATGAAAGAAGGAAAACTCCTTGCTGGGCACAATTAGAAAAGTAATCAGAACCAAAACTGCCAGTGTTATAATGCCCAGATGTGCAACCACTAGGTCACTAGCTGCAAGGATGGCTGTGTACCTTCTCTAGCATCAAAGACAGTACATCTTTGGAGAAAGCAAAACAAAGGGCACAGTTGCACTTGTCATGCAGATGCACTTCCAAAAGGCAATTTGTTAGTCATTACGTTTACAGAACGTTGGATTAGACAGGCCCTTAATTTGATCCAGGAACTCTGTTCTGTGTTCTTAAATCATCACAAAGAATGAAAAAAATCTAACAGAATTCGGGAGATTCTTAAATCTCAAAACTGAGTCGATTGTGTGGGGGAAGTAGCCAGAAGCACAGCTCTGGGAAAAGTGAGAGACTCCCCATGGTCAGGGCATAGAGCAACAGAAGATGAGAGTTTCCTTTTTTCCAAGGTAAATCCTGTACATTGTAACTAAAAACAAAAGAAAATCAGATCAAAAAAGGAATAAAAAACCCACTCCAACAGAATAAAATCAGCTGTTGTATGCTTTGGAGTGTTCTTCTATTTCAGGAAGTAAACTACTTGATTCAGTGAAAAGAATCCAAAAACAATACTGATACCTCTTACTGTGATATGGAATAGCCAGTCCAGTTATCATAGTGCCTGGTGATAGTCAAGGGGGAAAGCAAATCATCTCTCCCATTTCATTGAATCAATCTTGACTATGCACTGTTATAATCCTATTATATACTGAGAAGTTCCCTCAATGATTTCTGTGGTGCTCATACCCAAGTAACTATACATAGCATAGATTGCATTCAATCAAAGTTAGACCCAGGAGGACTCAACTAAAATACTTATTTTATCATTCATCATTTAGCACCTTCTGATTGAAGTATACTAAGCAATTCAGATCACATTTATACTGATTTTTTGTAGTTGATCACAATCACACAAGGAGGAGTCTTGGTAGTCCAATTCCACCTTTTCGTTTCTGAGAGGGGAATCAATAGCTTAGTATTTAGGAGTTTGATTCCTCTTGCCATCCATTTTGGTGTCCCATAGTATGCAGCAAGCTCGAGATAAGCCATGTAACAACTCACATCAACAGATTTCTGAATGATGGTAGTGCCTGTAGGTCACAGCCAATGGAAGCTATGGAAAGATCTCTCTCTCTTTCTCTCTCTCACACACACAGGAAACATTTTGCTACATTCAGATTGTTTTAATTTCCTTTGAAATTCCTATAAAAATTTACCAGTACCAAATTCACTTCAGATTTCAGTGACTTTTGCTAAAAAAATCTAATGCTGAGTGGAAAAATTGTCCCAGAAGGAATTGGCAGATATAGTGTAAAGATCATGATTACTTAAAGGACAGCAGAGCAATGGGAGACTGAAGTCTGACATTCTATGTACGGCAGAAATGGTTTGAACAAATTCTGTGTCCTGTAAATTAATGTTTCAGAATTCTGCAAAACCATTCCCATCACTCTTTAGAATATATGTCATAAGCAAAGTTAGAGATGGATTATATCTCTCCTGCTTGTACTTAACATAGAACAGATAGTGTTTGAGAGTAATCAGTCTTACTTTCTAAGTAAGAGATCAAAGATAAATAAAGGAATCATCAAAAACATAAAGCAAAATCTGATCCCTGACCTCAAAGGGAGACTTAATAAAAACACAGAAGGCTGAGACTGGTACAAGACATGTTTTCCCACCATTTTGCTGCTGACATAAATTTAGATCAAAACACTGCAAGAATATTTTAACAGTTTCCTACTGTGTATCTATAAATTCAGCAGCCACCAAGGAATATGCCTTGGTTAACAAGTTTGTATAATACAGACAGGATGATCAACACATGAAAAGAGTCCTGTGTTAGCATCTCCATAGCAAATAACCATCACGTTAGATAAACAGCTTATACTTTTATCTGCTCTAAATCATACAGTCATAAAAATCAGATGGCCCACTTTAATTGACATGGTAGTTTGTTTGTTTGTTTGTTTGTAAAATCTTGCTGTACTGATTTTTAAAAATGCACCACAATAAAATTTTAATACCATGCCTATTCCAAATGTATGTACTTTTCCCCTATTCCAATTTGTCAATGAGAAAGAGACAGAGAGAGAAGAGAGAGTGTTTTCCAACTTCACTTTTTTCTCTTTATTACCTTCTTATCTCCATAACTCAAGATAAATTAAATTACAGCTAAAAATACATAAAACCATTTAAAATATACTAATTTAAAATTCATAGTTAAAAACTGAGGGGTAGGCCTGCTTGAAGAGATAGGGCCTAAGTACTTTTAAGAATTCATACAGCTTGTTTAGCTGTTGAATCTCTTCCAGAAGGCCATTCCACAGTCTAGGGGTGGCCAATGAAAAGGTCCTCTGGGTGACTGTTGCCACTTGATTCCTGGTTGGTTTGAGGAAATGGCCCTCAGAGGAGCTAAGTGTATGAGGCAGATTGTATGGGAGGAGGTGATCTTGTGGATAATTTTTTTTACAAGTTGTGATTTTCAATATGCAGCATGACAATTTAATATGCAAGTAGGCAATTAAAAAAAAAAAAAAAAATCCTGATATACATGGTATTCAATGAACTATTCAAAGCCAGTCAGAAATGAAGACATGAAGAGGAAGCTCAAAGTGAAAGACAAAGAGTCCTGAACCTCTCCAGAGTTCTTAAGAAGTTTTCAAAAACAATAAAAAATTCTCAGTTATTTGCATAAGAGACTTCAAGATGATACTGGTATGGTTAATGAATAGAATCAAAGAAGTTTAGATGTGTAAGAAGGCATCTTTCTGAAAATGAGAAACTGATCCAAATGAAGAAAAGAAGTAAAAGCACATAAGAAGGGATGCAAAGGGAAGAGGAGGAAGGATGCATATTGCTTTTAAAATGTTTTTAAAATACATCAGAAGGTAAGGAGGCCGCAATGCATTTAAAAATCCTGAGGTAAGATAAGTTTAAAATGCTCTGTAGTATTTATAACCACATTCTGTAATGTTATTGTTATGATTATAAAAGTTATTGGGTGAAAAAACATGAACATCAGGGAAAATAACTTATTTTGCCTGCTCTTATCACTGAAGTGGTTCATAAAGAAGCTGCTACGACTGGAGTTGTGTCCCTTTAATTAGTCCTGTCAGCTTATTAGACTAGATAGGAGGATAAAAAAGGTCAAGTTTTGATAGGTCTCTTGGCTGCCATTGGCTAGACAATATTAAGGAATTGTGGGTCATTGCTTAGAGGTTCCTGGACAGAATTATATAAAAGGGGTAGTTCCACGCTATAAGAGGTCAGTTGGACTAATGTGGTCAGGAGGTAAGCAAAGAAAATTTTGCTTCCCCCCACCGCAAAACAAACACCATACGATATGAAGGAAATTCACTGCAAGGAATAGGAAGACTCAACAGAGACAAGTGTCACATTTTTATGGATCTATTCTGCTCTTCAAGAAACTAACTCAAAAGATGACTTCAGGAAATGCTCAAGAAAGCATGACAGAAAAAGAGCATCAGCCTCAAAAAGTTAAAGTGCCCATTGTGAATGACAGCTGAAGGACTAAATCACTGAATCCAGATGGTATCTATCTGAGAGTTCTTTAAAAAGTGAAATACAAAATTACTGATCTTCTAGCAAAATATGGCAGTACTGACATCTATACAAGAGAGTGTGAATATGACCAACACAAAATCCATTTTTAAGAGATCAAGAGACATGCTGGAAATTACAGGGCAGTTACCAGACTGTCTCTTCCAGGTATACTGGTAGAAAGCATTTTCAAATATAAAATTATCAACTGTAAAATACAGCTTTTGCTGCAAAGGTAAGTTCTGTCTCACTAACCTTTTTAATCATTCTTTGAGAATGTTAGTAAGAATGCACAAAGAGTATTCCAGTATATACTGTACACTTAGATTTTCAAAGGTCTTTTGACAATGTTCTTCACAAAAGGCTCCTAAGTAAACATGCTACTCAAAAGATAAGAGGGAAGTTTTCACAACAGAGGGAGAGAAAAAATGCTTAACCCCAAGGATCTTTATTAGGATGATTTTTTTTAAAAAAATGGTTCAATTTAGGTATGAGCAGTGAGGTAGCAAAGTTTGTTAAAGAAATAAAAAGCAATTGTAAAAAGTATTAAAAGACTTTTCCCAAATTAGTTAAATTGATAGTAAAATGAAAAAAACAAACTAAAATATCCTAACCTCATGTATATACTGATGGAGTCTCATTTGGTGGTAAGTGACCAGAGAAGCATTTGTCAAAAAGGTAGATTCCATGTTGAGGATCAACAAGAAAATCATCAAATATAAAACCACTCTTTTTGTTTATTAATTCAAATCGAGACTATACTATAGAAATTAACACTGTGGAAATAAATTAACAAAGACTGTTTTTATAAAATAAGCCTCAAAATATGCCTTCCTGATGCACAGATTAATCTATAAAGTGGCAAATGGGCATTTCAGATAAGGTACCATATCTGACATGCAAAGAAATCACATGAAGAAGTCCCACACCTTGTTCTAACATTACGTATTTCCTCCACCTAACCCTCTTGTGAAATTCAAAGTTCTTGTTACTGAGCATATTTGGAACTTCTGGTTTTATAACATTCCAGAGTTAAAAACAAGGATCACCATCCTCTTTCTACTACTAAGCACACAACCACCCTACGTTCAATTGCCACTGCTGTTGCTGCTTCTGTCACAAACCTGAGTCTACTGCTGCCTGCCCTCATCTCCCGTGAAGGCACGGGTTGTTGTTCCTCCATCACAGAAGCACCCAGGTGGGACAGAGGCACCACCAGCTCAGATGGATCTTCCTGAATGCTCCCCAACATTTCATTAATGAAAACTGGAAACCTGTGGCCAAGCAATATCAGAGTATGGTCAAATATGGCAAATGTTATTGATGATGAAGAACACACAAATGAGGATAATCTGCAGCAGTTTGCTTTAGCCTGAGTCTACAGAGCCAGATTGGTCCCTTGCCCAATGAATTGATAGAGTAAAAGCTACTTCTGAAGTTTGAGCTACGTTTACAGCAACTGAAATAAGCTGGGGACAAAGAAGGAAAGTGGGAGAAGGAGGAGACAAAATGGGACATTTTAAAAGCAGCTAAAAGAGTAGCAGACAGAGGATTAACTGGAACTGTTCCTGCCCAACTGGAACAGCTGCAGGGTATGAAAAGAAAAACTATTTCTAACTCTATGTAACATTTTCAATATGCAGTACTCAAAGGATACTTATAAACTGACTAAAAACCATGCAAACACAGATCAGCATAAGGCATTCATTCATACATTGTCTTGAATGACCATATGCCAGAAAATCATCCTTTTGTCCAATAAAGAATAAAACAAGTACTGTTATATACAAGAATAGTTTTCAACACATGGTAACTGTGACAGTTCCTAAATTTTATGGGTTCATTTGGCTATATAGCAGGATTATAGACTAAGGTTTCTATTTCCCAAATGTAGGCATGAAGGCCAGATCACTCAATTAAGCTGATCTCTGGTATGCACCTAAAAACTTCTAGTATTAAGGTTTCTTCAGTTTCTCCCCAATTCTGCATATTGATCCAACACTCTAAAATTCTGAGAGCCAGAGAAAAGTGAGTTAATTGTTTTAACTTTTGCACCTGTACTGAACAGATCTAGGGCCCTTTTCGCACAGCATTTCCGAAGTGAAAGGGCTCCTTGAGCATCATGTAAATGTGAGGAGCAGTCCACATGACGCACTCACATTTGCATGACGCTCAAGGGCCTGACGCAGACCGTGGACACATTTTTTCATTTTCGGCTTGAAGCCGAAAATGCTGCGTGGTTGCGCAATGCTCTGGGGCCCCGCATGCACTTACTTTGTGTGCAGAGCCTCAGGAGCCGGGCTGGTTGTGCTTCCTCTCCAGTGCAGGCTGGGAAAGGTCCCAGGCTGCACTGCAAAAGGAAAAGGCGGGGTGCTTGCGCGACTAGGAAGCAGCTGCGGAGCCGATGGGACCAGGACGTAACAGCCTCTTCTGGAGGTTTCTCGTGCGAGCCCGGCACCCCAGCTCTGTGAAAAGGTAAAGTGTGAAAAGAGTATCTGTCTCCCTGGGAAGTATCACCTGAAAGTTCAAGGGAGAGTACAGCCTTAGACAGAAATGAGCACAGAATTCTATCTTGTCTACTAAAAACAACAACAACCCTATACTTGAACCATAACAACATACATTGGCTCTGATCTCCCAGGCTTCTCACTTTTGAAGAAAAAGCAGCACATTCATGCAGACAGCACCGTTGTTCACTTTTGATGCTCAACTATGGAATAAAGAGACCAGACACAAAGTTGGGTTAACTAAGGGCTACTTTATTTTGACCTGTATTATTTAAATTGCATTAACGTGAAAGATACAAGAGAGAGGGAGCAACATGATACCAGACCAGCTGATGCCAGGGTCACAATGTGACAACCTGCTCAGCCTACCCATGAGCAATAACACCTCAGCCCCACAGGCCATCCAAATTGCTTTGGTTGCTCCCTAGTCCAGCATCTTGGAAGGTAACCCAGGGACCCCTACCCAAGCTGCAGGGCTCTAAAAGTGAGAGCCTTATTCCCAGGTTAACCTCAAGGGTAGCCTCCTTCACCGAACCCCCTGGGACACAGGGCCCTAAAGAGGTGGATCCAGAGCCCTACCCTACACCAAAAGGGTGCCAATAGGTGATCACCAATGTTTTATTATCACCGTTATCTGTCAAAGGACAACCTATTTAACAACAACACCCAGATGTTGTTTTCCCAATTCCATCAAATACAGTATGGGATAGGCAAAAAAAAAGAGAGAGAGAGAGAGAGAGAGAGAGAGAAAGGGGGGAAATTCCTATCTGGCCCCAAAGTGACCAGATTAACTCACACTGCATTGAGAGTGGAAGGATGGGTCAATGTCAAGCACCGAATGCCATGTAGAGGGGGCGAACTGCGTCACTGTCTCCTTTGCCCCATCACATCTTGATTTGGTACTTAGCACCTTAGCCTAACAATCTGGTCTCACTCCATGGAGACCATCAAAAGCTTACGTTCCTCTGCAGTGACATTCATCATGCAAGTCCAGGTAAGTATTCTGTCCATACACTCAATGTGAAATAGTTCTGTATTACATATTAGGTATATAATGCATTAGGAATAGATTTAATTTTATACCATTAATAATGTGCTCATTCAGCAGCTTAATACAGGTGTACCTCAGTTAACAAACCCTTTGACAAATAAACACTTTTTTACAAAATAGGTCAGATTCCTTTTCCCCACATCCTCTGTGCTTTGACAACTTTTAATAATATTACCATCAGGACAGGAGAGTGAAGGAGGGCTGAAGAAACAAAGACTTTTGGTGTCACTTTGCAACACCATGTCTGCAGTAAGCAATACAATAAAGCTTGAGCTGGGAAAACATGTGATTTTTGCCATGGCTTGCCTATAACAGGCAAAATAAACAGCACCTGACTCTACAACACCTTACTGAGCATGCACAAACAGCAAAACAGAGAGAAAAAGGGACAGCAGGTAACTGTCTCACCAGCTATGCACACCACATATTTGTAAGTCTGGTCACCAAAATGGAAATCATAAGGAAAGTGAGGCTGGTGAAAGAAAAAATAGTAAGCCCTGGATGCATTTTAGAAGATGCTTTCAAGTGCTGTATAAAAAGTTCAAAACATGTTAGTTGACTAATGCAGAGTGGTTGTTTGACTTCATGTGTACATACTGTCAATACTGAATAACAAGTTTGGACAATGACAATGAATTGCTCTTAATTTTTGTACTGTAAGAATCTAGCCTTCCATGCTATTTCTGCTTCTGGTACCAAATGTTCTGTTAAAGGAGTAATGAATGCCCAGGTACATATCTACTTTGTTAACTGAGGTATACCTGTTCATACACATATACATTTTTTAAAAAAGTCTGTTTCCACTGAATGTAAGCCTCTTACCACTTATAAACCAAGTCATTCTTGCATGGTATGGTTGATGAAGCTGTTGTTTTAACAAAATGCTCAGGTAATGGTGCTTAGTTTTCTCTGGAAGAATCTGTGCTTCAAGCAAGGTTTCAAGACATGGCCAAGGTGTACCACTGAAAAGTTATTGTGTGCCTTCAAGTTATTTAGTGGTTTGAGTGTTGGGCTATGACTAGGCCATAGAAACCCACTGGATGGCCTTGGGTAAGGCATATTCTTTCAGCCTCAAAGAAGGGTAGAAGTAAACATACTCTGAACAAATCTTGCCAAGAAAACACTGTGATAGATTCATCTTAAGATCACAATGTAAGAAATAACTATGGGGAAAAATGAAAATGTGCTCCTTCACTTAAAAAGCCAGCTTTATCAAGTTAAAAACTATTAGGAATTAGGACATTTGAAGCCATACAGGGGTAGGCCTGCTATTCTTCACAACACAAGCCATTTGCTATAGTCTGGCAGAAAAACAAAACAAATGCCATTCTGGCAGTATTAGTGCTTCTTGCGATTAATCAGAATTAAAACTAATGCTGTTTATTCTGTAGCTTATTATAGCATACACATTTTGGAACTAACCCATAACATTGGCTTAAAGTAGAGAGAACAAAATATATTTATAAGGAATGTGAGGACACTCCAAAATGCTCATGTGAATAAGAATATGAAAGCTAATTATACATTTAATTCTAAGACCTGAAAGCACAAAACTCAGAAACAAACAAGGAAAACGTAGTTGTGTGCTACTGTGCTCAAATGCCTAATTAAAGCAAAGGACAATTTCAGAAGAAAAGATGACAAAAGATGGCATTTGTACTATGGCACACAGATTTAATCCTTGTTCCCTATCATCTGATTTTGAGAAAGAATTGCACTGCAATAAGATTTTTTCTAGAAAAACAAAACATACAGCTTCCCTGCAGTTCAAAAGCGCATGCTACGTATACACATTACATTTCCTCGGTTATAATGGTCCATACTTTTCCATGCTGTGAAAGAGGTAGAATTTACTACGACAAGAAAGAAACAGGAACCAAGTTATACAAATCACAATTTTAACTAGATGTTTTCTAAACTCACAGTATTATAAAAAAAAAATATCCTGTTGATGCTGAATTTCAAACCTAAGATAAAATTTGGAAAGTGTCAGCTTTAAAAAAATACTTAGGGTAAAAAACAACAACTTTTCTTTTTTTAAAAAAAGCACTTGAAAATGTGTCTTTATTGCACATTAAAGAAGCATAACACAGACAAACCATACAGCATATACTCAAATATGTTTTTAAGAAAAGTAATTCTAGAAGAAATTCTAGAAAACAGATATTTGTAAAATGGGCATGATTAAGGATGCTTAAAGAATTTAAACTTTCTGGATTTTGATATGAATAAAGCTGATATGCACCTCTCGGACTGATACACAGATTTAACTATTTTCCTCCTTGTTTTTAGTTGTTGTATGCCTTTAAGTCACTTTCAGCTTAAGTGACCTTAAAGCAAACCTCTCATGGGGTTTTCTTGGTGAAATGTGTTCAGATAGTGTTTGCCGCTGCTTCTCTCTGAAGCTGAATGTGTGTGATATGACTAAGTTCACTTATTAGGTTTCCATGGCCAAACTGTCATTCCAACTCCAGTGTCTCAATTCTTTTTTTTTATTATTATAATTTTTATTGATTATATACCAAAAAAACAAAAACAAAAAATTAACACACCATGTGTTGGTACATAATAGTGGAGCAAAAAACATACAAAATAATAAAAAAATACAAACTTACATTATTATTTTTCTCTTTTACCCTTAAAATCATAAACTTATTCAGCTTATTCTATATCATACTACTTGTATATTTATTCTGTATCATACTACTTGTATATTTTTGTTACCTATCTTTAATTCTTATTCTCATTATATGCATTTTTATTATAATAGTTTCATTCTTAATTCTATATTTTTCGCTTCCCCTTAAACTATTACTATTAGTAAATATAATCTTATTACTTAACATATCGAACTATTTTCCAAATTTCTTCGAAATCATTCCCTTTTACTAAACCTTTCATAAATCTAATTCTACATGTTAATTTATCATTAATCAGTGTCTCAATTCTAATCTGACACTGAAACCACAACAGCATATTGGCTCATCCTCTTGCTCTCACAGTCCCAAATGTTCTGATGCAGCTCCTGGTTCAACAATCTCATCCAAGTGAATGCTTTGATAGAAAATACTTTTGGAGAAACATATTCTGAGATGAAAAACTTATTTGAATGTTAAGTTTTGAAAAGAGTTTTTTTTAAGAAAAATAAAATATGCACACTGATAAATATAATGTGATATGGAAAGAAAAAGTGGAAATAGAATGTGGAAATAGATCAAAGTCTGGCATTGGCATTAGGCTTGTGGGTTTCTCTTCTCCAACCCTCTTTTGTCAACAAGAATATGCCCAAGAGGGTTTCCTGGTTCTCCAGATTAGGTGCTCATGGGGGCAGCAGTGGGGACAAAAGATTCATTCTCAGATCTGTAGTGCTTGTGGAACTTTCTGTCTTTTTCCAAAACACTCTGGCAGGTTTTATATATCTCTTCACCAGGGACTGACAAAGAGTCCTGCAGGTTACATGATGCCTGCAGAACTGTTTCTGTAGTCCACAGCCTCTGCCCTGGGATCTACTTTTTCCAGTGCCCCAAAACTACCTCTGTGGGTGCAGAGCGTATTTTCAGTATGTTTGAAAGTGTCCTGGGGCCCCTGGGGAGACAAAAATTGCAAATATTTTCAATAAAAATTCCCCCCAATGCCCTGTAGAGGATGTGGAGGGTTTCCCACCACATGGGGGGGGGCTTAACAAATTTGGGCTCTGGAGAGGCATTTTTTTAAAATAGGAACTAAATAGGAAGAGACTTCCACTCACTTCCTGTTGTTAAAATAGGCCCTTTGGGGACCTAAAGTGGCCCAGGAAGGTCAACAAACATGGTGAAAATACTCCCATGTCTCCAAAGGGGTTTTTGGGGATACTTGTGGTCCAAAAAATTGATTTGTGTGTGTATGTGAGTAGATGCAGGGGGGGTGACCCACCAATGTGCCCCCCTAGTCTTCCACAGTTGCCCACTCCTGCTGTACACCTTGATGAGGTGATGTCATGCCCCTATCCCAAGACCCTGACAGGACTCTTCCCAATAGCCACACCCTAGAGATGAGAGGGAAAGTACTTATGGCAGCCGGTGCAGGTGGAAAAAGAAGAACTTGTTAATTATGCCACAGCTGGCCAGGACGCTGAGCCTATATAATCCGAGGTCAGGACAGCAGAAAGCTGCTGAATTCTACTGGCTGTACTGGTGGTGACAGCCTTCCTGGCTTCTGTAGTCTCTTCTTGTGTTCTTTGGACCATGGATCTTTGCCTGGACTATAGATTCTGCTTGTGGACACTCTCTCTTGGTAAATTCAGACTCGGTAGCTCTGGATTGCTTTTAGACTGCTTTAGCAAACACTCTTTGCTAGTTAATGCTGATTACACAGCTGTGAAGCCCTGGCAGGCTGCCAGCACAGGACAGGTGGGGGATCTCATTTGCTGCTCTGCTGAATGGGATAAAATAGGCATATATGTAGGTACATGCATAAGTGACTCGGATTTGAAAGAAGCCATGATAACAATAGCACCCAGTTCAGAAAGATGGCATTTAGGGGCCTGGAGGAACTGTGTTTGAGCTAGGAATCACTTATTCCCAGATTTTCAAAGTGAAAGAGATCTAGAGAATTTTGTTTTTGTTTCCCTGTAAGGGTTTCCTCTTATGTTAATCATTATTATAAGCATATTCTGTATGGACCAGTAAGGTTCCCCTTGAGGTCTTTCTTTGAAAAGATACAGTAAGTGTGTGTAGACCATTATAGACCATTTATTCAGCCAAAACACTTCTATATAGATATATTCAGGTAAGAACCTTAAAGGCCTTGAATTAGGGATAGAAGGAATATTGAAAATTCAAATAATGGACAAAAAAAGTTTTTTGTTTTTTCTTTCCTTTGTTTTTTGAACGTTAAAAAGCCTTGACTAGAAGAATCCTGGTCTATAATAATCTTTGCAGTTTGGAATTTATTCGGCATAAAATTCACATATGGTGAACAGTGTTTTCCATGCAAAATGTTGCAAGTGGGAAACAGTTTGTTTTTTCCTGCACAGAAGATAATATTTCTGCATAGAAACATTGTTTTCTGCCTAGAAAATGCTGTTTCCTGCATGAAAAATGTTATTTTCTCTGCAAAACAGCCCAGGTGCAAATTTTGTGCAGAATAAGTCCCAGATCGTGAATAGGCTTTGAAAACAGTGTGGTTGTCAAACACTTTCTCACAGCAGGAAGAAAATGGCCAAAGTTATTCATTGGCTCAAGAAGAATATCAGTGAACAATTACATTCCTACCTAGAATCCTACTAAAGATCACTAATTATACATGTCAAAGAGTTTACCAAACAGACTTCACAGAATTTTCTTTTTCTTGAGTGTCTGAGTATTGAGAATTCCAGGTTCAATATCAGCCCTTCTGACAATCCCGCTATTGACATTGGCCATTTCCACACTACACTATTATAGTGCTATTATCCCACTTTCAACATCCTATGGAATCCTGAGGCTTGCAGTTTAGAGAGGGGCATTTAGAATTCCCAGCCAGATAGCTCTTTAGCCTCAGGGAACTGCAAACTCCAGAATTCCACAGGATGTTGAAAGTGGAATAATAGTACTATAACAGTGTAGTGCGAAAATGGCCCCAGTCACTGCATTTTATACCATGCAGCACTACAGCCAAATAAATGCAGTATGATTTCTCATTGTGTCTGTGGACCTGAAATGCAAAAGACTCAGTGCTGTTATTCTAATGACAACATAAGCTGTTAGACTTTGCTATTCTGGGCTCTTCTCATTGTATTCTCTGCCAGCAGATGAGAAGCATTAATAAAAGTGGAAACACGGGCATCTTCTAGAAAGACTTGTGTATGCTTAGCAAATGTGTCTTAAAGTTTCCTACGCACTATCATTACCATACTTCATAGTGAAGTTTATCACTGCTTTGTCCAGTGCTCTGTAAGTATATTATCAATAATACAGGGCACTTGACATTATGAAAGGAATTTGATACCTTTTAAAAATGCTTGCGTAACATTGTTGCTGAAATTTTGTTTAGAAATCCATGAACAATAACACTGAACTGCTGAAAAACTCCCCTCCCCTTCAGCTTACCAAAGACCCCAAGGACAGCTCAAAAATAGTAATAACGCAACCGTCTTGAAGCACCACAATGGAAGCAAGGGGATGCATACAGAAATCTGTTTGTTATAGGCATGGAGTTAGCACTGGACACATGTGGAATTGGATGTCAGTGTTGTCATCATAAGAAATTGGACTGACGATTTCTGAAAACTTGGAAGCCATTAAAAACTAACATTATAGTGGTGGTCTTCACATCAGATCTTAAAATCTAAGTGGGCTGAGAAATATTGTTGAAAGTCAGGAACAATTTGAAATACAGCAGGCAGAACACTCTGAACCTACTGCTTGCTCAGGAAGCACAACAACTCTTTATATAAGCAATATTGTCCAAATCTGGGTATCTAGCAACACTGTATAACATTACAAGCCACTTTCAGATTTGAGATAACTGATTCATAAAACCAAAACAACTGTTGCTGGTGTTTCAGATAGTAGTCGCATTACAAAATGATCATTCAATTATTCCATCACATGAGCAGATACATTTTCATCACACAGGCGTCTTATACATTCACCTTCCTGAATAAGTCATCCTGAATACATGACAGAACAATAAGATGACTACTGATAAACTTGGAGACTTGAATAAAATGCATAACTCCCAGAATCAATGAATATATGAAATGACCCTGAACAGAAAATTGTTCATGTATTTCCCCAACCAGAAAGCCTGCACATTTAAAATGGTCACATAAACAATCTGCTAATGTAGATTCATACAACAGAACATTGGAAGATGTAACCAGTTCCAAGTACTTTGAAAACTGTAATCTGTGTTTAATGAAGAATGGGAATTGCAAGAACTCCCATTAAATTTATAAGAGAATACTTCAGGGCTGGAAGATTTGCCAGATCCTATAATAGATAGAGCCTCAGTAATCAACACAGAAAAGCTGCCTCCCCCACTACCAAGTGGTCTATTTGATACTTAAAACAAAGACTTCCCTAAACAAATGAGAACTCATCATGTGATTTTGAAAATAATCTCTGAAGTGCATTAGTGATCTTGGCAAAGAGAAAGTAAATATTAGGCATTATAAAAACAATCCTAATTTACCATTGTCTGACAAATTCTTTGTCCCCACCCTTGTAAGACATAAACAAAACAGTAATTTGTCAAGCTGGGGACAGAAAGGAGAGAGACAGACAGACAAAGCGAGAGAGAGAGATTGCTGTATTTGGAGGTTGTATGGACATTATGTTCGTTGTGCATTTAGATTTTTATTAAGGACAGCTCATTCTATTTCCTATTATACAATTTAATTCTCTTCATTGATTGTTTATTCTGTTCTACCAGCAGAACATTAGTCAATCAAAACATTTTTGGCTGTTATGTATATGCCTTCAAGTCACCCATTGACTTATAGCAACCCCATGAACTTCACAGGGTTTTCCTAGACAAGGAATACTCACAGGCAGTTTGGCAACTCCTTTCTCTGAAATATAGCCCACAGCACCTGGTATTTTGCTGTTAGTATGAACTAAAACCTTGACACCTAGAGGACCACACACACACACACACACGTATATAAGTATTTTAATAAAGTATTATTTATTCATGTGTGCCATGAGTGCAAGTTACGCAAATCAGTCTTAAGAACAGAGATGAATTGCTTCTAACTCATACAAAGAAGCCAACCATTCTGGACACAGAGTGGTTGGGCAAGATTTTTAAAATACCTTTTAGGCAGGATGCTGTGGAGAAAAGCAGAGTAGGGGTTCAGGAACAATTAATTCATGTAGTATAATTGATGCTGCACCAACATTTACTATTTTATGATGTACCACTTATTAGACCATAAACAATGGAAAACAAAATATACTCTACAATATGTTATTGAAAACAAAAGTGCATGATAAAATATTACAGACCCATAGCTCATTAAATTATAAATACAGTGGGCTCTCAATATCTGATAGGGTTTAGTTCTATCTCCCACTCCCTGGTTACCAAAATTCGTGGATGATCAAGTCTCATTATGTACAATGGTGTAGTAAAATGGCAGCCTGGATACAAAATGGAAAAAGAAGTCATAGATATAGAGGGCCAACTGCAGCTACCTAAGTATCAACTAATATTTAAATAAATGGGCAGTGTATGTTGAATCCCTACAAATGATGAAGCATTTCTCTGTTATACTCAGAAGGTAATAGTTTCTTGCTCTTTGTCTTCCTTAGGAGACGGGTGAGTCCATCAGAGAGAAGGCATAAGTGTCCGAGTGGCACTCTGGCATTGTTGTTGGGCTATAGACTAACAGCTGTGTTCCTTTTACATCCACACACAGTTGTGTTCTGACTGTAACAACATTTCTCAGAATTTTAATTTCTACCAGACAGGAAATGATACCAAGCTCTGAAGTCAGAAATATACATCACACAAATTAAATAAAATATTGCAATCTCAGCATTAGCCATAACCTAAGCTTGCAATTTACCATTGGCCTGTTGGGAAATATCCAAGGCAGCCTAAATTCTCTGAGGATGGCAGATCCTGTCTGATCTTGGGTGCTTGGAACAAAGACCACCAGAGAATACCAGATGCTGTAGGCTCTATCTGTTATTATCTATTAATAGTATATTATCTTATATCTAGAGGAAAGCAATGGCAAACCACCCTGAATAAATCTTGCTAAGAAAACCCTATACTACCATAGGTCAGGATTAACTTGAAGGCACATATCAACAAAATACCCAAATGCCAGCAATACTTCAGCAGCATGGAAGCCCATTCAGTCTGTTTCCACCCCATACTTTTCCACTCATTTTGGAAATCTAATATTGGCAGGGGGAAGCGGCCACCATTTTAGAAGTGACACTGCTGTTAAGGAGAACATCTCCAGTCCTCACAACTGGTATGAAGAGGAGTTTTGTTGTATTACTGTGGATGTCACACTGCAATGGGTATACTAGAATCAGTTCTAAGGGGGCTACACTGTGCCAAAGAAATGGCTACAGCACTGTGTATGCTTATGCGTTGCACATGCATGCATGCAGAAAAACAACTTGGAAGACAAAGCAAGCAGCAACAAGGTTCATGTTTCTGAGCCTCTTGCTGGGCTCCCAGGGGCTGGTGAGGTAAAACAAGCAACCATTTCCTTTGTTTGTCCTGCCAGTCACAATAGGAAGCCAGGAAAATGTTTTTTATTGCTAGCACTTCTTTCCTAGTGAAAACAGCACAGTAAGGGAAGGGGCCTATACATGGAAGGGAATAGGCTCAGTTCATAATTTAGATAACTGTTTTATTGTTAGATGCAATTTACTTTGCATCTAATGAGGCAATGCACATATCACTTAATAATTTATACATCTTATGCAGAAATAACTTATTTAATATTGTAGTAAACTTTACCACACTCTCATAGGGTAGCCAATATGCAGATGGATGAATTGGGACTGTTCACATAGTGGCCTGTGTAAAGTCTTGCTCTGTGTTCATAAAATAGGTGAAATTCGAACCAGGAACCTTGTGGTTTACATCTCTATCATTTAGCCACTAGATTTCATACACAGACACACACACCATGTAAAAACCTAGTGTTTAAAGTCTCTGTGTTTTGTTTTTTAAAAAAATCCAGAAGTTGCTTCTTTATTTTGGTCTGTACTCAATGTTTTTATCTTCAAAGCCAGTTTATCTTTGCTACCCAAATACTGAAGGGGGAAGAAAACATACCCCAGGGTTTAACATACCAGTATCTTGCCTCTTCTTGTTCAGCTTAAGTTATTCAATCTTTGTAGCTCAGTATTTTAGAGGCATAACAATATCCATCACAACAGATACCCAGTTATGCCTCCAGCTCAGCCATTAAATACGTACATATAAAGAAGAAAAAATAAACATCTGATAACATGTTTCTGGGGACAACAAATGCCTCAGGCATATAGCAAGTCATTGCTAAAAATGGGAGAAGAGTTATGTGCCTGCCACAAGAAGTTACACAGCATGTCGTTATAAAGACAGGAGAAGGAAACTGATCTCCCATTGATTCAAGGTTTTCTTTTAACAAATACTACATGCCCAAAATTGTCCAGATTATTTCAAATATGCAGGAAGGCAATAATCTTATATTCTACAAGCAGCTCTACTCTTCTACAGTCATGTGACATTTTTCCTCTCGTGTAAGTTACATTTGCATCATCTCTCTGTGTCTAGTAACAGCCATAGTAAGATGTCTTCTTTGTTGGACAAGATGGGCGGGGGGAAAGGCCAGATATAGAATACTGGATCATACAGAATTCAGACCAGTAGGTGTACTAGCTCCAAGACTCTTAATCAGATGCCTTTCCCTATCCCTGACACCCATGATCCTTTAACTATCTGAAAACTCAGTTTTAAATCTTAACCAACAAAAATGTGCCTATATTTGTGGTTTAAACTGGGTTTCTTCAGTGTAGTGTCCATGGAGTCCTGCAGTGGCATAATGCCCCTTCTTGGTGGTGGTGGTGGTGGTGATTTTAAACTACCCTACACTCTCCATCCCAGGGCACTAAGCATATTGCTAAGGAGAATCCTGATCCAGCTCCAGCCCCTCTATCACCCTTTTAAAAAAGCCCTTTCTCACTGGCACCTAGAAAACAAGAAGTGTAGAGGTTTAGAAATCACTGTGGAGATGGTGGGGACAGCTGCAGAGTGGTTGAGGATCAATGGAAGATTTAGGCCCTTTTCGTATGCATTTTTTTGTGTGAGGGCCCCTTGAGTGTCGTGTAAATGGGAGCGTTGGTCCGTATGACGCACTCCCATTCACGCGACACTCAGGAGCCTAAAGCGGGACGCAAGTGCATTTTCTTATTTTCAGCTCTAAGCCAAAAATACTGCATGGTCGCGCAATGCTTGCGGGGCCCTCGCGCACTTACCTGTGTGCGATGCGCCGACCGCAGCCTACAACCCCCAGACTGTGCTGCAGAAGGAAGGGGCAGGGCGCTAGCGCGACGGTCACGCTACCAGGAAGCGACCTATGGGACGAAGGAGCGGGGAAGCGGCAGCGTTCCGGGTGAGGCTTTCCGCGTGAGATGCCCCCCTCGGGTGTGCAAATGGGTAACGTGCAAAAAGGGCCTTAGAGAGGCAGTAGGGAGTGAAAGATGTAGAGGACGTGTAGAGAGTCCAGGGGTGGATAAGTGGGAAAGGAAGAGGAAAGGGCAAGTAAAGGAAAGTAAAAGGTTAGTATGGCTTTACAGCTGATGATGGGCGCATGGGAGAAAGAGACTGGAAAGGCTGAGGGAAAATGAGCATTTTGGAGCGAATTTAATAGGAATGGATTTGAATAATGAATATGGCATGAACTAATTCTGAAGTGATCTTCCTACCAATTAGGAGAAATAAATTGAATTTAGAGGATTTTAAAGAGATAATTTGGAGAAATTACTTTGCTTGCCTTCTGTGAAGTGGCTTGTATGTTGTACTATGTGAGGTCAAGCATGTAGCTTTCAGTTTAGGAATCAAACCTTAGTTTATTTTCTGTTTCTTGGAAAGGTTGCCTCATTGAGTTGCCTGCTCATTTTACCTTCTCCAAGGTAAAATTACCTTCTCCTACATGGGGAAAATATATGGTTTTGTGTTTGGAGCTCAAACCTAGTCTCTTCTGTACTCATACTCTTGAGTCTTGTGTTTTGTGTCAGAACATAGCAGTCATTTTGTGGCTAGTTACATCACCAAAGAAGCCACACTTTTGGTGGTCCCCAGAGCAGTTTCTGATGGGCTTCAAATGTTTTGGAGCATTTGCTTCACCCCAATGATTTTCCCACTGTAGAATGCAAGAAACGGCTGCAATCATGTGATGAGCTTCTTGTTGGAAACTACCAATAAAGATAAATTGACATAGGATACTTTTAAAATTTACCATGGACACAATGTAAGAGGCAGAGATGTTGATAATTTTGCTGTTAAAAATGGCCAATATAGACCAAATACCACAGGACACTTCTTAAATGTCTATTAATGGGTGCAATTCATCATTTGATAAATGCTTCCTCCTTGACCTTGTGAATCAAATATTGGACCAATTGTTATTGCACATTGTGATTTAAAGTGACATTACAATAAACAGGATCAAATTACAGTTACTGTCCTAATTTCCTTAAAGCTTCCAGACGCTATTGACCTGGCCCTCCATTCCCATATTCCACAGAAAATCTTGTAGGTTTCATTTTATAAACTTGGATAGAGATGAGAATATTTCAGAAGAAGACTTTACTAGAAAGGCAAATTCAACTGTAATTAAATGAAATGTTAATGTTTCTTTTGCTGAACCAAGTACTCCATTGTTTTCTGGATGCAAAAAGAGTTTGATGATTATAGTATCATGATCACTAACACCACCACATCATCACCACCATTGGTTACTCTGATGCCTAAATTTGAAAGAACACATATAACTCCATTTGACTACCACTTTAAATAAAAAACAGTTAAATAGGGGTTGGGCTAGAGGAAGTGGCTACTCATTTTTTTAAAAAGCCTATATTCTCTGTGGAGATTTTGAGCAAGTTGAACCTTCTCTAAGACTCTTCTTAGGTCAAGATATGGAATGGACCTTGAATTTTTGCATTCAAGCAGACCATACTTCTTGTGGCAATTTACCAGTGGACAAGAGGGGGTAAGCTGATCAAGAAATTCTAGGCAATGGGATAAAATATTTCTGAAAAGCACTGTGTAAATTATTTTATTCCAAGATCACAATATAATTTCTCTTGGCACCCTGAGAAAATGCTATTATACACTTTTCAAGGATGACTATTCCTCTCTACATTCTGTACTGGCTTTATTCAACATTCAATAAAATTACATTATCAGAGACAAAGCTGTGCCAATGGTTCAGGACACTGTTGAAGACTCTCCAAGGATTGAAGAATGCTGTTATCCTGGACTTTCCGCCTGGAAAAATACAGACAAGACTGGGAAAACACTGGATGGACTGAAGTCAGCAAGCCCTTATATATGAGTCTACATCAGGTACTGGCACACACCAGAGCCTGAAATCAGACTTGAAGCACCATCAGAAACAAACAGGAATCATTACGTAGATCTTTTATCAGACTTCCACTATAAGAAGTTGAAAGTTTAAGCAGTGAACTCATGTATGAAAAAGCAGATTAACTCCTCTCCCACTTACACATATGCCAAACAAGTCCCACAAATGCAAACATTAAACTCTACCTGTGTATATAGCTTATAAAGCATTACGCAGTTGCTAAGAGATAGAATAAGCAGTGGAAAATGAAAATAAAGTCTGTGTTTGGTGGGGGGACCCTTTAAGATATGCACAACCATAATTAATGTTTACAGAAACATAAATGCTAATTAGCATAATTATTGTAGCCATTCTTGTAACTGATTATTGTAATTCCTAAGCCTTTCTCCATCTGCTGTAATTAAAGATTAAGGAGTTTAAAGGTGCTTTGGACCATAGAAAGCAGCAATACTAGGTTTTATATTCAGACATGTTTCCATGAAATCAATAGAGGAAAACATCCTTGTGGTTTACTGAACCCCAGTTTTGAGAGGGAAAATGTGGGATATAATAACAAAAACATAAATAAACATCAAAAATTAGATCCTTTTATTTTCCCTGAGAAAGTTGCTGGGAGCTTATTTTCTTTCCCCCCTCTAGAATTCAGTATTACATTTCCATGCCTACAACTGAATACAGTTTCTCTCAAATAAGCATTAAATGTCATTCATTTGTTAGGTAAATTCAGATGAGGTCATTTGATTCCAGAATAAGGAATTCCAAATAAGGTAATATGATTTCAGTACATCACCTGTTTTTCCCTTAAATTAACAAACATGTAGAGCAACATGTAAAAGATGAAATCCTCTTCACTATTTTGACCATAACTCTTGGCAATGAAATAACGCAGCTGGAAATTAAGCTCCTTTCCTACCCTCCCACCAAAGTAAGATGTCATTCTGATGCTCAGTATTATAAGAAGAACTTTAATATCTTGTATAACAGACAACACAAAATAAAATAGAAGAAAATTTTTAGATGATCATCCAAGTGATGAAACAGAGAAAATAACATACCATTACTGCCATAAATATATAAGACACAATCCAATCAAATGTAACCAAATTCCGCTCTCTTATTCAAGTGAGAGAGATTAGAACATATGTTTAACATTATTCGAACAAAATCCATGTGTCCAAATGGCTGAATCACAACCATTATGTTTTTTCCAAAAGGTAAAGCACATTTTAAAAAGATAAAAGATTGAAGCACATAAAATTCTGGTTTTGAGAAATATCAACCTCTGAATTATATGTTTAAACATGGAATACAGCCCGAAGGGATACAGACCTGTCCCCTACACTATGAGAAAAATATTTGTGGTTTTCAATCTGTAGATTAAACAGACAGATGATGACATGGTTCAACACTGTACGCTAGAGGGTTTGCAATGTTGTTTGTAATGGATATATTCAATTTTGTCTTCCACTTTCATCTCAGGGCAAAGAAATTTTTCATCAAATGTAAGTGCTTCAGAAAGCTGCAAAGCCTGTTTTTGCTGAGATAAAAGTGCAAAATAAGCAATCCTGTGGGTAACAATGGCTTCATCACTATGCTGTCAGTTGTTTAAGACAGTACTACAGTCCTCCCTCCACATTTGTGGATTTGACCTTCGCGAGTTTGATTACTCATGAGTGTGCATACTCCATGCCATTCTCCTCCTCCCATTCCTATGAATTTTGCCCTGGTGCAGAGTACTCGCACTGAGGCAAAATGGAAGGGAATGGGGGAAACCTCATGCAAGCCTTCCTTTCCTCCTCCTGAGCTACCTCTCCCATTCCTATGTATTTTGCCTTGGCATGGAGAACTCGCATGAGGCTTCCCCATTCCCTTCTGTTTTGTGTGGGAACTGGAGGGGGGAGCTCCAGAGGGGGAAAGAAAGGCTTGCAGGAGGCTTTCCCTATCCCCCATTCCCTTCTGTTTTGCATGGGAATTGGAAAGTGGGAACTCTGGAGGGAGAAAGAAAGGCTCACACAAGTCTACCCCCACCCCCTTCCTTTCCGTTTTGCATGGGAACTTAAAAGGTGGCACACTAGAGGGAGAAAAGGAAATCTTGCACAAGGCTTCTCCTACCCCCCCTTCCATTTTGCATGATAAAGGGAAGGGAGAGCCCCAGAGGGGAAGGGGAGGGGGAACAGGGGCAGTTATTCATGGTTTTTCCACTTTCACAAGGGATCTGTGCCCCCCAAAGCCTCATAAAAGTGGAGGGGCCACTGTACATGCATCCAAGGCATCCATCCACTTCTCATTTCCAGCCTGGTAGGAGACAAGGGTTCATCAAAGTGTACAAAGTGACAAACCAAGCTCATAAATAAATAATATACCACCAATTATGTTACACAGACCATGGAGAGAGCCTTCATATGCAATTTTACTTTCAGAACAAGGCACTCAAACCCTGTTAACAGTTATGGGACAACCAGGAGATCACTTACTAAATACATCACTTCTGGAATATCTAAGGAATTGAAACAACACATTTCTATTACCATCTCTAGCACTTCTTTGTTTCCTGAATCCAGCTTAGTCATCTTGCATTTTTCACTCCATATATAGTAAAAGTCTTTTTGTAGAATTTTGAGTATCACTTTGCTTGCTTGGGAGGCCAATGCAATGGTACTGTGGCTACTGCAATCCCAGGTGTCCCCTTTCTCAGGGATTGGAATGTATTTTGAGCATTTTCAAACTGTGGATCATTCTTTTGTTTTCCATATTTGTTAACAGGTTTTAGTTATAACTAGAATAGATTATGTTTCTGTAGCCTGAAGCAGCTCTATTGGTATGCCATCTGTTCCTGGTGATTTATTTCTCCAAACAGCTCTGAGTGCAGCTTCCATTTTACTTTCTAAAATAGTAGGTTCATCTTCCTTGAATGAACCTGTCATCCTTTCATCTCTTTTATACAGTTCTTCAGTGTATTGTTTTCACTGCCTTTTTATTTGTATTTGGTCATGTAATGTGCTTCCCTGCTGGTCACAAAGAAACCCCACTCTTGATTTAAATTTTCTTTTGATCTCTCTTCTCTTGTGGAGGAAATCGCTTGTTCTTTTTTGGTTGTCATCTTTGCATTTCTCTGCAGTGACTATTGTAGTATTTGTCCTTGCTCCTGTGTACAAGTTGTTGAATAGTTGCATTTAGGGTTCGTACTTGACTTCTGTCACCTTTTACTTTTGCTTTATGTCTGTCCTTAACTGTTTGAAAAGTTTCATCTGCCATCCATTGAGTCTTCTCTTTCTTTTTGGCTAAAGACAGTTCCTTTTTCCCTTTCTCTCTGAAAATATCCCTGGCTTCAGTTCAGAGTTCTTCTGTCTCCTGCTAAATTAAGTTTAGTAATATAAATCTATTTTAACATTAGTGTTATGGGAATGTTCTTCAGGTTGTAGTTTGCACAATGATTAGTTTTACTTCTTTAACAGTTTAATTCTATTTTAATATGTGCTATTTTTATGTTTTTAAATGGTATTTAAAAGTGTGAGCCACTTTGAGCAGTTCACGGTCTGTCTCACATTCTGCTCCTGGTCTTTTCTTTGCAAAGAGAATGGAAGTTCTCCATCTTCTGCTTCAAATTATGTAGTCTATTTGATTTTTGTTTTGGCCAGGTTTATCGTTACCTCTTGGGTTGCTTGAAGAATGTGTTTGTGATGAACAAATTGTTGGCCTCTCAAAATTCAGTCATTCTCCTGCTTCATTGGTCCTAGGCCAAATTTTCCTACAGTCTTTGATTCTTCTTTGTTTTCTGTTTTTGCATTCCAATAATCTTTGATTACCAATAAGTCTTGGTTTCACATGTGATCAGTTAGATATATCGCAAACAGATGTGTTATAATGTAATACAAAAAAATCAGAAGAAAATAAGCCTATGCTTTATAGATTATAGCAAAGCCTTTGTGTTGATCATGAAAAACTATGGATTGATCTTAAAGGAATGGGTGTGCCACAGCATTTGATTGTCCTGAGGCATAACCTGTACTCAGCACAAGAGGCTATAGTCTGGAAAGAATATGGAGAAATGGAAACGTTTCCAACTGGCAGGGGCATCAGACAAGCCTGAATTTTATCACCCTATCTGTTTAACTTGTATGCTGAACATATCTTATGTAAAGCAGGATTAGATTCAGAGGAAGGAGGCATGAAAATTGGAGAAAAGAACATCAAAAATTTAAGATATGCATATGATGCCATACTTCTAGCAGAAAATAGAAAAGACATGGAACAATTACTGAAGAAAGTCAGGGAAGAAAGTACAAAGGCAGGTTTACAGTTGAACTTCAAGAAAACAAAAATAATGACCATTGATGGCTTACATAAAGCACAAGATGAAGACACTGAAATAGTTCAAGCTCTTCCATACCTTGGTTCAGTCATTAATCAGAAAGGAGGCTGCAGTCAAGAAATCAGAAGAAGACTAGGATTTGGAAGGACAACTATCAAGGAGACAGAAAATATCCTCAAGTATTAAGATATATCATTGAATGTTAAAATTATTATTGTCCCTGCCATGATATTTCCAACTTCTATGTATGGTTGTGAAAGCTGGACAGCAAAGAAAGCTGACGAGGAAAAAAAATCATTTGAAATGTGGTGACAGAGAAAAGTTCTACAGATATTGTGGACTATTAAAAAACAAACAAACAATTAAATGGATCCTAGAGCAAATCAAGCCCCACCTCTTCCTAGAAACCAAGATGACAAAACTGTATCTCTTGTACTTTAGACGTATCGTGATAAGACATGATTCACTAGAAAAGACAATGATGCTTGGTAAGGTAGAAAGCAGTAGAAAAACAGGAGTAATGTAATACAAATGTATAAACTCAATCAAGAAAGCTTAACCCTGAGTCTGCAAGACCTGATTAGTACTATTGATGATAGGGTGACTTGGAAGTCTCTAGCTGATAAGGTCATGATAAATCAAAGCCAATTTGATGGCAGTTACCAACAATTACTATTACCATACTGCTATTCTGATACAAAATTGATGACACAATGCTAAAAAATTACTGTTATGTCTTGAATAGCAAGATCTGATCTATGCTATTTTTAACATTTACCACTGGTTTCATGTTATCTTTCCCTCCCATAGCTAGTAAACATGAAGCAGTTATGTGAACTAACACTTCCTCAGGATCTGCATAAGAACCGTTGGAATTACCTTTCAACTGCATATGTAGTTAAGTGTAACTTTGAACTCAGCAGGATCTAAAGCATCCCAAACAAGTTCATTTTTTGGATTTAGAAAAGGTATTAAAAATCCCTGCTCTTTAAATGATAGTTATCAGCTGCCTTGATTTTGGCACTACCGAACATTTGTGATTAAAAGTATTATTATATAGCTTTGTTGTATATATAGCAGAAAACAATGAATGAATTCCTTTTTAAAGAGCAAAGTGGAACATGAAAGATGTTGTATTCGACCAATAAAATGCACAGTATTAGTGTCAAAAGCCTACTTGGAAACATTTTAAAACTCCAATGCAAGCCAAAGGATGAAACCATCTTTCACAGTACGTCCCAGTTAGCTGGATCCTAACAATTACAAGGACAAGGCAACTTAAATATTCCCTGTTTCTTCTTTGCTGCAGTCCCTTGCAACTCTGCAGGGTTTCTCTACAGGGTTTTCCAGAATGTCATAGTAAGTGAAGAGAGGAGATGGCACAGTTGTGTTGAAATTAGGTACGTCCTTTGTATGGATCAAAATGGCTTCTATTCACACTAGGGCATCACTGAGATTTTAAATTTCATTTTCATGTAGGCTTGCCAGAACAGGTAAAACAAATTACTGAATGCCATTACAATCTAAATATATCTGAAGGTGAAAGTGAATTACAGGATAGTACTCATAAGCAATTTCATATAGGGAGATTACTGATACTACAATGACCATGACTAATCACATTATATGAGGATGATTAATAACCACCAGTGAATAATCACAGTTTATTCTGAATCTAAAAAATAAAAGGAAGGTTTTATCTGAACAAGTGTTTTACAGGAAGAAGACAACAATGAAAGAAAAATGGGTGACTTAACAGGATCTTTTAAAAATTGACCAAGAACATGTTAGAATAATAGAATCATAGAATTGGAAGAGATTACAGGGGCCATCCAGTCCAACCCCCTGCTATGCAGGAACACACATCAAAGCACTCTCAACAGATGGCCATCCAGCCTCTGTTTAAAAACCTTCAAAGAAGGAGATTCCACCACACTCTGGGGCAGTGTATTCACAGCTGGACAGCTCTGTTACTGCCGTTTTCTAGCCCGGACTTGTGGGATGTCAGATATCATTTTGATATCAATAATTTGGCTTTCCTCTACCATCCCTCTCCACGTGTCTGCGAGGCCCACCGGACAAGCCCGCAGTCAGGCTTGGCCCCTAATTGCTGCAATATTCCAAACAATGCAGGCAAGCCAGAAATAGCCATCTTGCCACTTTAGGAGACCTCAATGGCAAGTACTCTATTATGTATTTATACTGCTTACAAAGAACTCCCTGCCCCGAGCAGGCAACTTGACAAGCTGAACACTCAACTGTCAAGCACTGCGCATCTGCATATTGACTACTCTATTGTCAATTTGGACTTAACTCAATCATGCTAAATTCTGACCTTTCGGAGGCTTTGTCTCCAGCCCTAAACTCATTGTTTTTCCCTAAGTATGGACTAGCCTATGGTCATATTTTCCCTATAAAAACCCCTGACTTGGAGAGCTTCTTTGGATCACTCCTGACTTTCCTTCCGCCTTGCCGTCACTTTGCTTGGTGAGCCTTCCCCTCAGTTCCACATACTGAGACTCCATACCAATGAACTCAATCTTCAGACTGCCCTGGCTTCAGGACAGGTGTAGTATAGCCCAAACCAACAATCCCTCTTGAAAATTCCCTCTATCCCACTCCAACCTTTATTTTCTATAGTTATCTGTGTGAATGTGCTACATACACTGTTTGTCTGTATTTTAATAAAGATCACAACTATTCTTAAACTCCGGTTTGCTTCATGGCTTGGCCTGACCCCGTAGACATTGGGTAAAAGATTCCGCTGTGTTGCCCTGCCTCTCACATTGCTAGCTTGTGCTCTTGGCTAATTTCCCCCAACTTATTTAATTGAGAGCGCATTTAGGTGTCCCTCCCGGGACCCTCAGTAAACAGGGTAACAGCTCTGACCATCAGGAAGTTCTTCCTGAGGTTCATGTGGAATCTCTCTTCCTGTAGTCAAGTTGTGTTTCTCTTATAAACACATAATTGAGAGATATAAAATGGATAAAAATACTGTATGATTTCACATTGATTAAATCTGATTTTGAAAAGCATTTGTGCTCAGATGGTGAACACTTGGTTAGTAAGATGTATGAATTCTTGTTAAAATTAGAGATAAAAGAAGAGATAGTCAAGGATTGCATGATACAGTGGGCACAAAACTTTGGGCATAACATGCAGTTAGAGTGATGGCATAAAATGTGGTTGGAGGGAATTAAATTTGAATTATGTAATAAAGAGAACTTTTATCAAAGAGAACTTTTATCAAATCATGTATCATTGGTATTTGATGCCAGAAAAATTGGCCAACATGTATAAACAGATTTCTAATAGATGTTCTAAATATGAACAAGTAGATTATTTTTACCGTATGTGGTTCCCGTGTGAAAAGGCCAATCCTTGTATGTTTTTTAATGTTTTTTGTTATATGATTATATGTAAGAGAGCAGTGGAGGCAACTGGACAACAATTTGTTGTTTTTGCAATAATTCAGACCAAGATCTGCCAGCTGCCTTAGTAAACCCCTGGGATATTACCTTTCCAAAAGTTGTTAAGATAATACATGAAATTCCCTTTTAAAAACTTCCTCATTATGGCAACTGCATTTAAACCTAAGGAACTGACCATAAGGGAGATTGTACAGAAAACCTAGAGATGCCAAGCTATGAGACTCAATCTCCCTTATGGGAGATATATTATCTTAACAACTTTTGAGATAATACACAATTTAATAAACAAGGCTTTGTGGTTTTTTGTTTTTTTTAAAAAATACTGCTTTTTACTTGATAACTTTCCAGGATGTAAGGAGAAGCCACAGATTTCTTTTAAAAGGACCAAAAATCTTAGAGCTATTGTGGTCAGTGCTGTTTTCAAGGACTCAAACTAAACATCACAATTCACATATATACTAGACTGAAGTAGTCCCACAGGACACCACCCGGGGGGACCTTGTGTATATTGTAAATATACAACCAAAATGACAGAATTTACAAATCCCAGTGAGCAAAAGAAACATAATTTAACCCACTTTAGCACTTGCAATAGCAATTATGTTGTATATACTACTACAATGCAAGTGTGAAAAAAAATATATGTGGAGAGAACACCAAGACCCATAAAAAAACAAACAGCACCACATCTTTAGAATTTAAGGAACCAAAAAAAAAAAAAAGAAAAAAAGAGTGAGCTCCTTTGGTTAGTCATTTTGTGGAAATGCAACACTCTGAATCTGATTTTAGATTTTGGATGCTACAAAAATTGTCAGGCAATAAAGAAGGAATTCTTATGAAAAAAAGAACTAGAATGGATTTTGAAACTTAATTCTTTGTCTCCAGAGAGTCTTAATGAGGATCTGGACTTTTATTCATTATTGTGTAACTATTCCATCATGCACAATACTTATCATCTTAAGCCACTGAGTTGTGTTTAAGGTGCTGAGATGGGTAGTGAATGATAGGGTGTTGGGTGTTGGGGATCTCATTTTATGTATTATTGTGGTGTTCTGTTTTATTGCCTTTGTCCCTGATTGTGTATTTCGATGTTCTGCGTAAAGAGCATTATAAACATCATCATCATTACAGTAATAAAAAAATAACAAAGTAGTAACTTGTTTAGATTTAGTCAGATTGAACTCAGTTAACTTTCAGGTAAGTAGGCTTAGTCCCAGATCTTAGTGGCTCCCTTCGGCTCTGGAACCCCCTTCCTTTAGGGGTCAGAATGGCCACCTCCTTGCTGTCCTTCTGTTGGTAGGAAAAGTTTTCTTTACAATTACAGGGGTTTGAGAACTGAAGATTTTAAAGGGGCTTTTAAGAGGCTGCTGTACTTTTTAAACTGTACTATTTCAATTCAGTTTTAATTGTATGCTTTAAAGTGTTTTAGCACTATCAATAGTTGAGTGTCATTTCATTTTTTTGTATTTTTTAACTATATGAAATTTATTCTAATCCATAATCTCTCTTTAGTTCCAATTTTGGAGGAAAGGTAGTGTACCTCTCAAGTGACATGATGACAACCTGGTACTATCTATCTATCTATCATCTATCTATCTATAATAAACACCCAGTTTTAAATTATACACACTTGTATAAACCATTTAAAGGTGCAACAATACTGAATCAATTAATTTTCTTCCACTGTAGACACTGAAGAAAACTGAACAAATACCTTTGTCAACAGTAATAGCAACTCTCATCCATCTACATTTGCTGCAGCAGCCAACATGAAATCTATATTACTATTTGGCAAATAAAAACTAGAAAGGTATAATTAAATTTAGTGAAAGAGTTTTGCTGAACCATTTGACTTTTTCCCAATGTAATCAATTGCTCATTTTAAAAATCTACCCAGGAAAATGAAGCTTCTCTCTTTTTTTGTACCCATGTCCAGCTTTTATCAGGCAAAGGAAAATCCAGTCCAATGAAGGACTACCAGACAAGTACAGGACTTTTTTCATTAAGAAGATGGCACACCAATTAATTAACACAAAGATGAGATTTAAAGAGAAAGGTTGCCATTTCATAAACATAAATGCAGCATTCCAATATTTCATTCAATTTCAATTTTTAGTTACATTGATCCATCTACACCAGTATGTGACATTATTCCCAAACATACTTTACTACAGAATAAGAATAGAAATAAACTACAATATAGCCTTTTAAAGCACTCCCACCAGCATAGTTGTAAACAGTATCTTCAAATTTTAGCTATATTCTATTTATACTTTTCTTTGTATAAAAAATCAACATAATGCCTGAGACAAAATACATATCCCAGTGAATTCAATAATATTTGCCATTGGGGTACTTCTTTTTTTCTCAAACAAATAACATATTAGAACAAAAAATGCACTGTGCCATTTTTTGAAAAAAATATGATTTAAAAAAAAGCTGTGTTGAATTGTTCTTCTTGTCAACAGATTGGTACACTTGGGAAATCTTTATTCCATCAGTTTCGTTATTGGGCAGAAGTCCCACTACATTAGTACTGGTCATTATTATGCTTTGAATTTTTTAAAAATATCATGCTGCATGGGGAAGTGTGTTTTTTGGTTCTGGATATTATGAAACATATCTTTATACTGAACTAATATGGCAATAGGATATTTTTCTACAATGTATTTTAGAAATATGTATTAAAGTGTAATTTTTTCCACATGTATAAAAACATGAAAACATGTATAAAAAAAATCACCCACAAGGACAATGAGGCCAGATTTGGGTTTATCCCCAAACTGTCTCAATTTGGCAGTGATAGTCCCAATTTATCCTATTGTGTGTCCTTGGTAGACCTGAATTGCTACAAACTGAGTTTAAAGTACAAAAGTAGTTTACACTCAATTAACTTGGGGGGCAAGGAGAGGATGCAGAAAAAATTTGATCTTCTCATGTAAGCAACACAATATCTAAGTAATAAGAAAGCACTAGTAAGTAAAGACAGAGCCCAGAGTTAATTCTGCTTGCTTGCTCCTGGGCCCTTTTCGCACCTTGCCTCGTCGCAGCAGTGGGGAGCGGCGCTCACGCGAGCTGCTCACGACAGCCCTTCTTGCCTCCCGCATCGGCTTCCTCTAGCACGGCCGTTGCACGAGCGCCCCGCCCCTTCCTTCCGCAGCGCAGTCTGGGAGCTGTAGGCTGCGCGGGGGGAAGGAAGCGTGACTGCCCCTGCCCGCCGAAGCACCACACGCAGGTAAATGCGTGAGGGCGCCACGAGCATTGCGTGAGCGTGCACTATTTTCGGCTTAAAGCAAAAATTCAAAAAATGCGAGCACGCCCCACTTCAGCCTTGTGAGCATCGCACGAGTGGGAGTGTGTCATACGGAGTGACGCTCCCACTCACGCAACGCTCAAGGGCACTCACGCAAAAAAAAAGCATGTGAAAAGGGCCCTCAAGAGGAAGATCTTATTTTATATGTATTTTTCTTATTCTGCCATTGTGTTACTTATGCAATAGCCTTGCTTGTGGGAATATTGCTTCTGTTAAATCATTAGAGTAAGTTTATATATTAATGAGATAAAGTTTGCTCTCAGAACCGGTTGCTGTAAATATTCTTTACACTTTGAAGAAGACCCTTCTAGTCAAAATGGATATTATCTAGAGATTTATTTTGTACTGTATATATGTTTTGATTATAGTATGCTATATGTTGTATATATTTTGAATACATTATTCTATTCATAGAACCTCGCTTGTTTTTGATTTTGGCACCTCTGGTGCTTACACTATTGTGATTATTCACCAGTACCTATCTTTTTTGGTGTTTATGTTTTCTATCCCAATTTTATGACTTCTCTGATGACAGTGGGCAACACTTTCATGGCATCCAATTTCCTACTCTATTCTTCTCTTTGTTGGTTAACAAGAAGAAGTCACTCATCTAAAGCTATCAAGCCATGGATAAATATTCTACAGTGTTCATACTCAGTGTATGCATGTATTTTCAAATGTGGAATTCCCAATTTGCAGTCTAAACTAATATAATCCTGAAATATACTGCACTATTCTATATTTCTAAAGATATATTTCAGTTTTAGTCTAACTCCTAATGACCACACATGGCTAATGAGATTACAGATGAATGATAGAAGGAATACTTAACATGCTTTCATGTTCCTGATCCTAAGCATGTTTACTCAGCAGTAAGGGTCATTGATTCAAATATTCAAGGCAATATGCTTAGGATTGCAGTTATAGATTGTGCTTTGTCTAGGTTCTGAGAAATAGCTAATAAAAAAGACAAATGATCCCATTCTGGAAATTTGCAATTAATTTGCCCAAAGGCAAAATGTTAATCCTGACAAGAATTAAACAAATTCTCTCAGCTTTGTGTTTTATGGAGTCTCTACTTTAATTAAAAGAAGATTAAAATGGCTTATTACAAAGTAAGAGTTCAGCATGTATTAGTATCTATACAATGTGGCAGAATAAATTCTTAACAGCCATCTTTTATTTGAAAAATATAATGTTTCTAATGCATTATTTTTAGAAAGGGAACTTTTTATGTAGCATTTTCAGTTTTCATTTAAGTACTCTGAACTTGGACCTAAACTTACCTGTTTCCTAGTCTATAACTTTAAAGCACACACAAAGTGGCTGTCTTTCTCTCTGAGCATGATTTATGTAATGTGGGAGATGCTGAAAGAGCAAGAGCAAAAACGTTTACAGTTCTTTTCTTTAGCAACTTAGAACTCAGATAAAAATTAACTTTCTGAGGCATAGACTGTCAGCTTAAAATTTGGATTCCAACATGAACTAATATTTTGCTTAGTTTTACCTAAGGCTACCATGTTGAGGAAGAATTCTCACTGGATTCAGGGGAGCTTACTTCAAGGTATATACATATTGTTGTTGTGTGTCTTCAAGTCATTTCTGACTTATGATGACCCTAAGGTAAATCTATCACCTTAATGGGGTTTTCTGAGACTGAGAGTATGTGATTGCCCAAGGTTACCCAGTGGGTTCCCATGGTCAAGCTGGACATTGAATGCAGGTCTCCATTCCAGTGCTCGAACGCCACACTGTCTGTATAGGATTGTGTTTCTAGACTACTATTCAGTTACATTAATTGAGATGAAAGTTCTTCATCAGTCAAAAAGGCTGGACCAACTAATGCGGCAGAAGATTATTTTTTTTTGTTATTTGCCTGAGGACAGAAAGAAAAAATGGAGAAATCTTCAGCATGTCATTTATGGGAAGTGGAGGAGAATGGGATCCACAACGAAAGCAAAGTGAATGGCAAAGAAAATTTATAAAACCCTAGGAGAATTTTACTGAAATGATTAATCTATAAAACAAAAAACAAAAAAAGAAATGTATAGCAAACAGCTAAGAAATATTTGAAATGTTAAACTAATTTTATTAAGAAGGTAAAACAATCATTAAGTTGGAATGATTTTCTGTCAGGTTCCTGTACTGGAACAGCTAATGAATAAGCAGTTGTGTTACAAATCTCTCATCATCCACAATAATCTATACTATCAGTTGCCACTAATGAAGAGGACTGGAGCAACATCTATTTTCCAAGGAAGATGTTATTACAGCAGTTACTCAGTAAAACATCAACGTTAAAATAAAGGACAGAAGGAAGATTAAAACAGATGAGAAACTGCAAATAATTCTTAGAGACAGGACTATTAAAATCATGAGTTTGAAACTGATTATAAAAACATTTGCTGTTGGGTGTTAAGACTCCTGGAAGTAATACATTTTTCTGCACATTTATTCATCTCCTTAATATATTTATAACCTAGTTTTCAGCCCAAAAAAGGTCTCCACAGTGGTTTACAAAAAAAAAAAGAAAGAAGCATATTAAAACACATTCAAAACAGCAGGCTGAATTAACAGCATAGCTACTGTTAAAATCCTGGGGAACAGAATCAGCTTTGTATTAAAATAAGTAAAAGCCAAATGAAATAAAAAATAATTTTAAAAAATCTTCAACACCTGTCTAAAATGGAACAAAGATGAGTGCAACCTCAATTCCTTGGGGTAGAGGACTTCCATGGTTAGTTTTCTGCCACAGAAAAGGGCACTCCCTAGTATCCTAAGGAACTTAGCCTTTCTTAGTCATGGAATTCATAGCAGGCTTTCTGAAAATTGCAAAATATAGACAGGTTTATAAGAGAGGATGTTTCACATTCGACCCAAACCTTTTGGCACATTATAAGAACTAGTAACCCAAATGAGCTCCAGGAACAATGGGGAAGTCAATGCAATTGAGGCCAGGCTATGCAAAACTTACAACAATCTGGCTGTGGTATTTTGCATCATTATTCCCTAACATTTCTTCATGGGCAGCACTTGACAACTCTTAATGGGAAACAGATACAGCAGGGATGGGCAACTGTGGCTTTTCACATGTTTTTGGCTTACAATTACCATAGTCCTAGCCAGCAAACCCAGTGGTTGATCATTATGGAAAATACAGTGCGAAAATATTTGGAGGACCATGGTTTAAGGTAAAAATGACTGTGGCCAGATCAGCTTTATTCATTAGAGGGAGCAACTGGTACACTAGCAAAAAGCAAGCAAAGGCATTCTCGGCCACCACAGACCTCTCCCATACTCTCCATTCAGAAAGATACAGAAGGAACACATCACCTCAGAAGATCCCAGATTCATAGGAACTGGATGGTAGAAGCCCCTCCTGAGGAGGCAGAGAGCTCATTTTCAGTCAGAGAATGAGGAAGGGCCTTTGCCCAGCTTACGACAGCAACAGAAGTTGAAACCACAAGTGAGGTCAGAGGTGATGCAATGAACTGCCCATTCTCAAGGAACATCTCCTTCAGAAGTGGAAATCACTTTTGCCTACCATCATTTTTGCCTTTGTGCCAGTCTTGTAGTTGTGTTTTTGGGCTGGAAGAGCTTTTGACCTACATCACCCAGACATTTTGCCACCTCCTTATTTTAGCTTTTTTACTGACAGATCTGAGTCAGTGCAGTTTTGCCAGCTGATCATTCTTTCAACTAATCTCTGTGACTGATAGCAGATGATTGTTGTCTTGGTTAAGGACATTTCCAGCAGTTCACACATCTTTGAATTAGGTGCACTGTTAAATATATGAGAACATCACATGCACAAACTGGTACTAGTTCAGAGAAAAGGTAATGCCCATTAAGGAAGCACTCTATACTAGCCTTCCTACCACATAACACTACATAACAAAAAACCACATTGATAACACTACATAAAAAATCAGATTAGCTGTGTAACCATTTCACTATTACTATAAAAAACAATGTTACATTCAAAAAAAACTAATCAAGAAAAACACCAGATTTGTAACAAATAAAAGCTGCAGAGACACTGCAATTGGAGCACTACACTTAAATGCCAAAGTGCAAGGACTCTTTCAAAAAGGGATGTAGAAAATATGAATGTCACTGAGAGGCATACTTTTTCAGCGCAATAGTACTTGGAGTGGTGTGGGGAGGAAAAACAGCACCAGATATCCTACAAAACATTATGCTTCTTGGAGGGGTGAGGTATTGATAGTTTATAATATCAGATGACACTTTGAACAAATGATGTGAAGTCCCATGATAGCATGATGTCTGTTCTAAGGAAGAATAATTGAGAACTAGCATACATTTATTCTTCAGAAAGACAGAGAGGAGGAGCAGAAGGATGACGAGAATACATACAAAATAAAAGACAGAAACTTCTGTTGCAACTACTGTTGATGCCTCCATCTTCACCTTCTGCTTCCTGGCTCATGATCAGAACAAGAGGTGCCAAAAGAGGCAAAGGTCAGATGCTTTCAGCAAGGGCTTGGGCCACTTTCCAGATATGATTAATTTAATCAGAAAACAGCACTAAGTTTGAAAGAAGGGGAGAAGATAATTATGGTTGCTCTGATTCTAAATAACTTGGTAACCATCTACAACAGAAGTTAGTAAATCTGTGGTTATGCAGCTGATGTTGGATACAAGTGATATTCCATTAATTCCAGTAAGGTATAGAGGGAGAACTAGATTCCACCAATATCTGGGGGACTGTAGGCTCTTTATCCCTGAGCCATACCAGTGCCAAAACTCTGAGATTCAGTAACCTAGGTTCCTGGGATTTTCTGCAAAAGGCTATGGTCTTCCAGGAGGCAAGCCCCTGGTTTCCCTTATTTATTTTATACAATTATACCCCAGCTTTCTCCCAATAATGGGACACAGGGAACTTTAAACAATGTATTTAAAGCAAAACAAATTAAAAGCAATATAAAAACAATACAAAAGCATGAATAAAAGTATAAACATAAGATTTAAAAGCAATTAAACAATTTATAAAGTTAAAATATTAAAAATATTAAAATTTCTGTCAAGTTGGTTGGGTCAACAGAAGCACCTACCATGGAGACCTTAGAGATCACACAGCAAGAAAAAGTCCTTCATAGCATGAACCTGGTCATATAGTGTTTTACAGGTCATATCTCACACTTTAAATTGTGCTTGGAAACAGACTGGCAGTCAGTGCAGAGCTGTTGTGACAAGGCAGTTGTATGCTCCCTGTAACCAATCCCAGTAAATAATCTGGCTGCAGCTCTTCAGACAAATTTCTGACCCCTTTTCAAAGGCAGTCCCATGTAGAACAAGTTGCATTACTTGAAACAGGATGTCACTCAGACATGTGTCACCATAGCCAAGTCAGCTATCCCTAGGAACTGGCACAGTTGGCACACCAGTTTTAATTATGCAAATACAATCCCAGTCACAGTTGAAACGTGAGCATCCAGATTCAGAAGTGAATCTAGGAATACATCCAAACTGTTAATCTATGTTTTCAGAGGGAGCATAGCCCTATCCAGTACAGATTGAATCCCTTTTCTCTGATCTGCCTTGGAACACCTCTGTTTTGTTTGATTAAGTTTCAGTTTGTTTGTCTACATCTAGTTCATTACTAACACTCTGTGAGATGGGATGCTTGAGAACAATCATGCCCACCAGCCTTTCTCATTCCAGAAGTCAACCATGGCATGACTGACTTTAATTTTGCCCACTGACATCCAATGCATCACCCTTATTAGCTATCTTTACTACCAAACAAAAGAATAAGACTTCTCTTGCATTTGTGATTTCTTGGCATTAAGGTACATCAGAACTGTTAGGCAACACCTTTTACTTTCCCATTTCCTGTCTTGCCATTACCTTTACCTTTATCTATGGGAAGAGGGGCAAAGAGGCACAGTAAGGTGCTGATCATTGAACCATACAGAGTTCAAACAAGTCAGCTGCTCCAAAATTTTATGGAAGGTGACTGAAGGCTTTTATGCCCCCAGATCAGCATCACATCCCCCCCCCCGCCGCCATGTTTCATCCTTTTCTGGAGAATAAAAACTATCTGCCTTTCTTTCTCATCTTTCTGCACTCCCTTATTGTCAGCTCTGGCGAACACCCATGCAGGTATGGGTACCCGGTATGGAAGGGATTATTTTGGAGGGCATACAGGCTCTCTAGAAATGGCTTCTGGAGATCCTGCTTCAGAGATCCTTGGAATGAGATCTTCCAGTCTGACAAGCTGAGGTCTGATCAAGCCTAGATAGGTTTCTAGCACTTCTGGTTCTAGCCTTGGTTGTTTGGTGGATCTCACCAGCCCTTACTTATTCAAGTCACAGGCTGGTCTCCCAGTCTGATATCAGTATTTCATGAAGTCATTGTCAAAGCAACCACCTGAACTATGGTGAAACCATGTTTTCACTTCCAAAAATTGTTTTCTAGCATCATCATCGAAAACATGCCTACACTGTCATGAGGAACTTTAAGAGAATATTCACCTGTGGTGACTCTTCCTTCTTAAATATATTTGCATGGGTTCAGCTGTCATCTAAATCAATACAATAGTACAAGGCATTAGAAACAAACCTCAAGGTGATTTGTTCTACTCAGCATTTGCCTTTGGAACTGAAACAAGAAGTGTAACCATTCAAATGGCATGATAAACAAGGAGGTATGATATTTCTAGGTGAATTAAGAATAACACAAAGGATTACAAAGCCAAAGCCCAATGACAGAATGAAACAACACAAGGCTACAGCTCCACATTTCTTCAAAATTTTGACAGTACATCCTGGGAGAGAACATTTCCTCAGCAGCACAAAAGAGACTGAGTTTTCCTTGCTAAGCCAGCGGTTCCAACACTGTGGTCTAGCTACCAAAGTCAGAATACATTTTGAATACTAGCAGGATTATTATGCCAACCCTCTGAGGACATAGTATCTTTCAAGGATTTTTTCCTTTCTTTCTGTCAAAGGAGACATCTTATGAATAATTAACACTCTGCGCATCAAAGAAATTCTTGGTTAAATTCTATTAATTTCAGCGGGTTAGCATTAGTGATGAACTTGGTCCAATGTAGCTGCTTCTCTCTTTACACCTAGAGGTACCAACTGTGATTTACATACGACTATAGGCCAAACAGAGTAAGGAATGTTAAATGACTAAGGGCCTTTCTGCACTACACTGTTATTGTGCTATTATTGCACTTTCAACATCCTATGGAATCCTGGGCTTGAAGTTTAGGGAGGGGCATTTAGAATTCTCAACCAGATTGCTCTTTGGCCTCAGTAAACTACAAACTACAAACCCCAGGATTCCATAGGATGTTGAAAGCGGAATAACAGCACTATAACAATGTAGTGAGGAAAGGGCAACAGATACCCAGTACTCTAGCTTTGCCTCTTTTCAATCAGAAATTTGACTAAAGAAAGTCAACACTGCCACATTTCTGCAGTGGGTGGAATTGTTATATCATTCAATCACTTCCTATGAGGTGAGAGACTAGAAGTAACAGCACTAAGTAAAGTACTGCATGTTGTGTATTTGTGTGAGTCATTGCCCTGGCTTCCTTCCAGCTAGGAATCATGCTTACGACAGTGATTCATCCAGAAACACATAGAGTTGCTTTGTGGGTGGGTCACCTTTATACTTTCATAGTCTAGTGGTTAAACTTTTCTAGTGTAAGAGAGAAGCATGCATCCAATTTTAATTTAGGAAATTAAACTGAAGGTGCCCTTCCACTAAAAGAAGTTTGATATAGCTTTTAAATCACAAAAAGTACACTTTCAACTTTAGACTAACTAGCATATTCCAAAGCAAGCATTCATTATCAATAAAGCACAAAGCACTAATGATGGCAAACCATACAGAAATATCAGTTGGCTTATACTAGCAATACTGCATAAGTTAATTCTTTCAATTAATAATTAATTACCCTTACAACACTTTTTGGAAATTCTCCAACAGGTCATTCTCTTCTTTTCAGTGACAATACCAGTGGGAAAACTAGCAATCATGTCAAAACAGCCCTAAATTGTGTTCAGTTAGAATATTAGCTGTTAGAAACAAGTAGCATTCACAGTGCTTATCTACTAAGAAGTCCCACTAAGATCAGTGAAACATATTCCTAGGTATGTTTATAGAAGATTCTACTGTAAATCAAGGTACTACAGGCTGATAGTGTAAAGAAAATTACCTAAATAAAATCTAAATTTAAAGTGGTGAGCCAATGTGGCATAGTCATTTGACTACTGGATTGGAACACTGCAAGACCAAGGTTTGAACCCCCTGCTTGACCATGGAAACCCACTGGGTGACCTTCATCAAATCACACTCTCTCGGCCTCAGAGAAAGGCAAGGGCATCCCATCTGAACAAATTCTGCCAAGAAAACTCAGTGATAGGTTTGCCTTAGCACTGTCATAACTCAGAAATGACTTGAAGGCACATAGCAGCTACAAAGAAAATTGGCAGACCCAATGCAAAGGAAGACATTTCTCTCAGCACAATCTGTAGGTGAATACTTCAAACATAAATGAAGTGCTACAATAAAAACCGTTGCCACAAATACCACTATGAACTTTCTTCTTTTTTTGTATAAGTTGAACATAAATGTAGCAGCCATTCCTATGCACTCATTATGGGCCTGCTCACCCCAACACTCCAGTCCCCATTTTAAAGAAATGACAAAACCATTCAAAAAGCATGCAGAATAAATGAAAATACAACCCCACCACATCTCTCTAAACCCCCAAATATTTCCATTTTTCTTACAGCCCTTCTCAAAATGGCAAACAGCAGTGACACAACATCACTCACTGTGGGGATGTAGCATATACTGGGGTACCATGGAAATTGGTCCTTGCCCTCCACCCTGGCCTAATCTTCCTATGTCTACAAATGAGTCTCTAGGGTGATATATACCAGTGTTTAAACTGATGAAAACAATACAGTGCACCTTCTTCTCGTGCAACCTCCACATGCATGAATGTGCAGTCATACAAAGTGTCATGTCCATTATAGTCAATGGACATGACAGGTGTGTGCCTGCATGGGTGCAGACACATGCATGCTGCACCCATTAACTACAATGGGACATGACATTCGTGTTCTTTTACATGGAGAGTGCTGGAACGGAACCACTGCACATATGGCAGGCAGACTGGTTTTTCAGAAGGTTTGCACCAGTGAAAATGTATAGAAATTGTTACTTTTTGCACCAGTGAAAATGTATAGAAATTGTTACTGTAGTTTATAGTCCGAGCCCAGGGCTTACTAAGTATAATTTGATGTCAAGAGATCGACCATCCCAAACCGTTCTTCTCCATGTGCTTGTGAGGCCCCCAGACAAGCACGCACATGGGCACGGCCGAAATAGCTGAACAATACAAGATAAATCCAGGCAGGCCAGTAATTTGCCAGAATGCAGCTTCAGGAGAGCTCCAGGCAAGTACACTTTGAAACTACGTTATGTATGCACGCAGTGTACAAAAGATTCTCTGCCCCGAGCAGGCAGCTTGACGAGCTGAATAGCCAACTGTCAAGCACTTCCTATTTGTATACTGTGTGCGCTATTGACAACTCTGTCATAATTCAATCATTTTAAGTACTGACCTTTCAAAGGCTTTGTCTCCGATCTGAAACCCATTGTTTTCCCCGGAACGGACTAGCCTACAGGCACATTTTCCCCTATAAGAACCCCTGGTTTTGAGTGCTTCCTCAGATCGCTCCCGGCTTCCATCCAGCCTTGCTGCCACTCCATTTGCCGAGCCTTCCCCTCAGCTTCCACATGCTGGGAATCTCTGCTCCAGCTGACTTTTCTTCTGACTACCTGGGCTACAGGATCAGGTGTAGTATTTCCCCTGAAAAATCCCTCTCAAAATCCTCTATCGAACCTCCTTCCTTTCTCTTAGGTCTGGGTGAGTGATTGCATACGTGTGTGTTGATTGTCTTTTAATAAAGAAAACAATTATTATTTACTTCTGCTTGATTATTGACTCGGCCTGACCCTGTAAACATTGGGTCTAAGATCTCGCTGGGTTGCCCTGCCTCTTGCATTGCTATAGCTTTTGCTCTTGCCAATTCCCATTCCCCAGAAATCAGGGTAACAAAATGAGGCCAGAATCCTGTTGTGCACTGTGAAGTGCTATCTTACTCCAGTGGTTGCATTTTTCTTGCACCTGTATAGAGAAGAGGCAGCAAAAGAGACAGAAGGAGGTCTGACCAACCTGTTTCTGATCATCAGGTTTGTGGACGGGTGGCTTGAATGCCCTGGAGATCAGGCACATTGAGAAAAGCAGAAGAGAGAGAGAAAGAGAGAAAAAAGTGGAATATGGAGACACATATACAGCCCAGAGGCAGGGCGTTTGGAGACTGCATTTCAGAATTGGCAGCTTCCTCCTCCTGTTGCTTCTGCCACTGACTTTGTCATCCTTTCCTCAACACGATTATTGTGCTTGCAGTTTTCTTAATCTTGCTATAACACCACTGCCTCATCTCCTGTCACCAGCAGCAAAAGTGCTCTCGCAAACCAACAGAATTCAGCCTTTCACATTAATATATATATTTTATATATATATATATATATATGAAGTGTTTTTTCTAGCTTTGTGACTTATTTCTTTGAAATGAAATTATTTGAACAAAAATATATTTGTACCTCCCTCTTTGTGTGTGTTTGTGTGTGTGGGATATTCTCTCCCAACAATCACAGTTTTCCAAAAGCCAGCTGTTGCTTTTGTTTAGGGCTTATATCAAATACTAAAAAGTGAGCTAAGTGATATTAAATCTTCCATACAGCCTCATGTGTACACAGTATATTTGTGGGACAAGGCAAGGAAATTCATCTTTTATACAGTAATTGTGTCTTACCTCCTCTTTTGTTTAAATAGTACCACCTTACATTATTGGCATGAATACATTTAATAAAAACACATGCATAAAATACTGTACTCCACAGAATGATTCACACATATGAAAAAATAAAAATAAAAATAAATAACAAATGAACTTTTAGGTCAAAAATACAACCCCTGACTTTCAGGTTTTATGTAAATTCTATAGGTTTATTTCCCAAGTTATTTTTGAGCTATGGTTATCTTTGAATGTTATATTTATTGGCATCAAGCCAGGAAAGTTTTAAGGGGAAAGCATATTGTTTCTCTTCATCATTATGGAAGGTCCAGGGAATGGTAAAATACCACCTTGCCTCTCTTGCATTATTTATCAGGTTGCCTACTCCCTTATAAGAAAACTTCCACTATGATAAAAACACAGCATTTTTGATGCTGAAATAATAATCAATAATAATCAAACCCCAATTTGTGTTATGTTGCACCAAGGGGTGAGGAGTACCCAGAGAATTCTCCAAGGCTGCATTCAGAAATGGGCTCTTGGGACTTGGGAAATTAGCTTTACAAGGTCTGAAATTTGGTAGATTAAACCTAAAGTGGTAGGAAAAAGGAATCTCAACTTTCCACATTTGTACTCCCTCCCCTCTCCCTAGCAATCATAATCCTTTCTTTCTCTTCACTTCAAACAATGAGTGAAATAGCAGCAGCAGTTGGTAGTTTACAGGGTGAGGAGACAAAGGATCTTCCCTATTCTGTCTGTCTTGATGACACATCTCATGAAGGGGCAAAGCTTAAGGAGCCACTGCAGATTTCTAAGAGTGGCTACAATTGTAATATGCATCTGAAATCAGGTTTCTAGAGGTTGGGTGGTTTTTTTTCTTTGCAAACTGCAGTATATTTAGGAGCTGCCGTCCAAATCATATTCCTCTTTGCCAGAAGATGAAGACTCAATTTCAGTGTTCTAATAGAGGGGAAAGCTGAAGCACTGCTACCCTCTATAGGTTTTGCTGCTATTCTATGCTATTCTATTGGTAAGCCTTGCTTAAAACAAAAAAAGATGGATAGAAATCTCCTGCTTTTGATGCAACCCCAAGAGGTAGCATTAATACAACAGCATGTATTATATGACAGCATATATGAAATGATACTGTTGTGAGTTGTAGCCAAGAAGGGATGATATTATTTTTGTTAGGCACCAACAGTTCTTTTGCTTTGTTGTGTATATGAAATTTGCTTATAGATTTTTCCTCCCAGCCTGGTTCTGAGACAATGAAAACAGTGAGAAAGGACTTCAAGGTCACCTCTGTACATCCCTCAATACATTTTTTGCAAGAATTGCACTATGTAGAGGCCGCTGTTGGCTTTCTGAATACAGGAACCTGCAGTGAGATTTCAGAGATGAGACAGTAGAGCTGTGTATGCCCTGAGCCAACTTCGGCTCATCAGGTCAATACTGCTGCCCTGCTGCTATGACACAAGGGAGAGTGTAAGCTTTGGCATATAGTCTGCCCTCCAAAATGCCTTCCAAGGCTTTGGGGGTTAAATTAATTGTTATCTTTTAAACTACTCTGAGTCTCAAATGACATTGCTGAGATTAGAATGCATCATTATTTGTCTACTTAAGAACTGAAACATTTTTAATTCTGAAAAAGGAAGAAACTACTTGCAAGAGGTTAATTATTTTTCCACTCTTCTGTCAAATTAAAGGATGGCTTGGAAAAGAATTAATGTATAACTAAAGTTGCATGGTTCTAGTTTATGATCAAGTCATTAAAAGTAACCATTCTTCCAACATCACATTTAGGGGTGAACAATTAGGAACAGGGTGTTAGGCAGGCAAAAACAGAATTCAATAAATTAGTACAGGCAGCAAGAGCAGAAGAAATCATTCTTGAATGTGTATCATAAAAAGGATAATGAAATTGAGAAACTAAAAGAAAAAAAAGCTGGCAAGAAACACATATGCACGGAGTCACTCTCGTCTACAAATGTTCTATATACTGAATGCAATTCCCTCTCATAAATGACCTAGAAATTAATGTAGCCATCATACCTATGAGATACATGAGGGGTCTCAACTGTGTATATCACCTACTGCTCAGAATTCATTCACAGAGCTGAACACCTTAAAAATGTGAAGAAATGTGGAAGACAAGGAGAAATTTTTTTCTTAAAACACTACCCGGCTTAATGTAAAATGCACTGGCTTTTTTTGGTACAGTCAGTTTGGGTTGCTGGGTCTTAACTTCATTTTATTGGTATGTATTCTGCTTGAAAAGAAGTTCATTTATCACTGTAAAGTCTGAAAAACACTGAAATGATCCAAAATAATCTTGAAGTTCAGGAGACAGTTTACAACCATTATGCCTCCCAGGCAAGAGAGTAATGGAAGAGAGAGAGGGAGAAACATAGAACTACATCTTTTGATAATTGGCACTTTTGATAAAAAGCACTTAAGAATTTGGAGACTATTTCTGAAGAACACAGAAAGATAGTGGAAGGCCTGCAGATAAGGGTATTTGGCTGCTTTTTCGCTATAGCAAGAATTCAGCTGGTGAGACAATAAACTGGACATAAAGAAGTATTTCTTATGTGTTCAGGACCTTTATCTTTTGAAAGAATGACTAATACAAGCATGGCTCATGTATGCGCGCATGCAGCATTTTAACAAAACTATTTTTTTTCTCTTCATTTGTGAACCATGGGAGGTTTGCTAGAATAGCATTTGGGAGGGGCATAACATCATTGTCATATTAGTTGCCCACAGTGGCAGCCTTACTGACACATGGAACAAGCATCAGTATGAGGTCAGGAAGTTGCTGTTTGGGCATGCATAACCCCCAAAACAGCATTCCACAAACCCCACAAAAGTTTTCTAAAACACTTACAACTGGTTATTTGATTGAAAAAGCAACTTTTTTGGTTGTAAAATGTCCTTGGGCTACACACTCCCCATCTGTTTTAGAACTTAATGTAGAATAGACTTGCAAAAATATAACACAATTTTGTATGGATTCAAAAAAATCTTTCTGAGCTAAATACTGAGCTTCTTAGATGGTTATTCAGCACCTTTCTATGTATTTATTAAATGTCAGCTCACTCTTTCCTTGGTTGAAGCATTCAGTCTAGGAGACAAATTAACTTCGATCTTTAGCATATTTGTATTTTTTGTAAATCTTACAGCACATATGGACATGTGATAAAA